>CM075985.1:5310013-5400009 GCA_038087875.1 Malacoraja senta
GGCCCTTAAGAGTCCACACCTTGAGCAACTTTCCCCTTCCCATTCCTACACTGACGTTTCTGTCCTGGGCTTCCTCCTTTGTCAGAGTGAGGCCAAACGCAAATTGGAGGAACAGCGCCTCGTATTTCACTTGGGCAGCTTACACCCCAGCGGTAGGAATATTGACTTCTCTAATTTCAAGTAACTCTTGCATCCACTCTCTCTCTCCATCCCTCCCCCACCCAAGTCGTTGAACCAGCTTCAAAGTCATCTTGTTGAGTCTCATTGTCTGTAACTCATTTTCACCTAGCCCACAGCTAACAAAGGCCTGTTTCCTTTATCAATGTTACTTTTTTGCATTTGTTTGTTCTATATTCGAGTTTCACTGTACCTTAATCGGGGCGCATGACAATAAGCTGACCTTACATCTCTCTACATCACCATCTATATCCCTCGTTTCCCTCTCCCCGACTCTCAGTCAGACGAAGGGTCTCGACCTAAAACGTCACCTATTCCTTTTCCCGAGTGATGCTACCTGACCCGCTGAGTTGCTCCAGCTTTTTATGTCTATTTTCGGTTTAAACCAACATCTGCAGTTCCTTCCGACCCATACCGCCCTATCGGAGATTCTTCGTGGCCGGCCTCGATTATTCCTGGCCTTTTCTCGCCTCCAGCTCTTCACCCACTCCCCCTCCGCACACCCCTACTTTCAGACTGAAGAAGGGTCCCAACCCAAAACGTCACCCATTCTATTTCTCCTGAGATGCTGCCTGACCCGTTGAGTTACTGAGTTACTCCAGCACTTTGAGTCCGTCTTTAGAGAACTAATCATTGGATTTGAGTCCTGGTGGGGCCCTGATACTGACCTCTAATCTCCACCTGGACCACCAAGCCTTGCACATTGAGCTCCTCGATCAGAATCAACCTGCCAGGGAAGCCTACGTTAGGTTTCATTGATCACTGCAATAACTAGCCATCTCCACATGTGCCCTCAGCCACATTGAGTGGCTCCCAGCAGCATCTCTCCTCTGGCCCCTCCTTTGCACGTTAATAGGGTTCGAGAAGAGTGGCGCGGTTTAAGGGCAGCACGGTGGCGCAGCGCTAGAGTTGCTGCCTTACAACACTTACAGCGCCAGAGACCCGGGGTTTGATCCAGACTACGGGCACTGTCTGTACGGATGTTTGTGCGTTCTCCCTGTGACCGCGTTGGTTTTCCCCGAGATCTTCGGTTTCCCCCCACACTCCAAAGGCGTACAGGTTTGTAGGTCAATTGGCGTGGTATAAAATAAAAATTGTCCCGAGTGTGTGTCGGATAGCGTTAATGTACAGGGATCGCTGGTCGGCGTGGACTCGGAGGGCCGAAAGGCCTGTTTCAGCGCTGTATCACTAAACTAAACTAAAAGAGTCAGAATCTTCCAATGTACCTCATGATAGAAGCCACTGTGGCAATCAACGCTGCTGCCAACAAATAGATAGAGACAGATAGAGATATAGATAAATCCTGTATTTAGATGGAATCTTTCACTAACTCAATGTGTTTAATATGTATTACAGGCAATTAACTTTCTAAAGTCGTGTCGCCATTGTAATGTATGCAAACTCCCACAAATAGCAAATGCTATAAGGATCAGTTAATTACTTTTAGTGATGATAAAAAAGAAAAGCTATTGGTGCCTTGCCGCGTGTAGAAGCATCTTTTACGATGCTATAATCCCACATCCACCCGGGGTTTCGTTTAATTTAGTTTAGTTTAGAGATACAGCGCGGAAACAGGCCCTTCGGCCCACCGGGTCCGTGCCGACCGACGATCCCCGTACGCTAACACTATGCTACACACACGAGGGTCAGTTTACAATCATACCCCCCACAAGCCAATTAACCGACAAACTTGTACGTCTTTGGAGTGTGGGAGGAAACCGGACGGAGCTCCCGGAGAAAACTCACGCAGGTCACGGGGAGAACGTACAAACTCCGTAAGCACAAGCACCCGTAGTCAGGATGGAACCTGGGTCTCTGGAGCTGCAAGGCAGCAACTCTACCGAGCGATTAGTTCAAGGCCTGAGTTTCTCACCACATCTAAAGGATAAGTGGCGGTGGGAATACAGCGATCCCTGGGCCACGTGGCGGAGTATCTGTCTCTCTTTTGTGAATGAAGATGTGAAGTTGGGATCAGCGCTAGGTACGGGCAGCGGTGAAGCAAACGCACATCGAGTATTGATGAAATTAGGCAAATAAAGGACAGGCCTCACTAGATCTCAGCAGGACCCGCACATTAACCTTAATCGAGACAGCAGGCAGCTGAGCGAGAGCAGTCATTTGTTGAAAAAGTAGATCAGTGCGGAATCAATATTGACATAAATAGTTTCTTGTCAGAGCATGTTCAAACCTTCCTTCAAAGAGCAGAACACATTAATTCTACATGAGATATGAAGACCCCCTGAACTTACCTACACCTACTACCCTCCCACTTACTCTGTCTCAATGGCAACTGAAGCATCCTGCCAACAACTGGAGAGCAGTCCTGAGCTACTATCTACCTCACTGGAGACCCGCGGACTATCTTTGATCAGACTCTACAGGACTTTATCTTGCACTAAAAGCTATTCTCATTATTCCCTTTATCAGTGTATCTGGGCACTGTGGACGGCTCGATTGTAATCATGTATTGTCTTTCCGCTGACTGGTTAGCACGCAACAAAAGCTTTTCACTGGACCTTGGTACGCGTGACAATAAACTACACTAAACTAGAATAAACTCCATCAAAGTCTATAATTCCCAGATGAATATGTATCACAGGCTCCAAAGTGCTGGAGCAACTCAGCGGGTCAGGCAGCTCAGCGGGAGAGTCTCCACGTCTCTCTGGGGAAATGGAGACGTTTCGGGTCAAAACCCTTCTTTGGCCTCAAGAATGGTTCCAACTGAAGAGGGGCCCCCAACCTATTCTTTTAGACAATAGACAATAGGTGCAGGGGTAGGCCATTCGGCCCTTCGAGCCAGCACCTCCATTCAATGTGATCATGGCTGATCATCCCCAATCAGTACCCTGTTCCTGCCTTCTCCCCATATCCCTTGACTCCACTATCTTTAAGAGCCCTATCTAGCTCTCTCTTGAAAGTATCCAGAGAACCGGCCTCCACCGCCCTCTGAGGCAGAGAATTCCACAGACTCACAACTCTCTGTGTGAAAAAGTGTTTCCTCATCTCCATTTCTCTCCAGAGATGCTGCCTGACCCGCTGAGTTACTCCAGCATGTTGTGTTTATCTTTGGCATGAACCAGCATCTGCAGTTCCTTCCTACACTATAATTCCCAGAGATTGACAATGCAGTTGCTACCGTAATTCCCATTCATCGACCGGACCCACAAACCTGACCTGCCAAAGCCAGACGGTCCCATGGATGACTCCAATGTCAATCCTTGAGTCCAACAGTGAGGGTGGGTCTGTGCTGGAGACAGACTGGGAGGGGTGGGTTACAGTCTCTCCCCACGGGAGGGAGGGAGGGAGTGAGAGGTGTAGGGACCACTGAGGGAAAGGTGGTGAGAATTACTGGAGGGAGATGGAGGGAAGACACTGGAGAGGGAGGGAGGTGGTGGGGACAGAGGAGTGCTCCCCCCCCCCCCCCCCCCCCCCTCCTCTCGCTCCATCATGTGTTCCCATCTCTCTCCCCACCACGCTATCCATTGTCCCAGTGGTTGGTCCTCCCTAACCCCACACTCTAGCCCCCTGCTCCTCCCCAGCTCACTGACCCACCTCTTCCCTGCGGCCCCACGCCCTCTACCTGCTCCACTCCTCAGCAGTCCCCATTTCTCTGCACACTTCTCATCTTGTTGTCTCTCCTTCAGAACTTTGGTGGTTTGCTTTGGACTTTAGAGACACAGAGACACAGCGCAGAAGCAGGGTGCCCAAGTCATCCCACCGACTCGGCACTGGTCAGAAGTCACCCGAATGCTAATTTTATCCGACACACACTCGGGACAATTTTATAGAAGCCGATTAACACATAAACCTGCACGCCTTTGGAATGTGTGGAGGAAACCAGAGCACCCGGAGAAAACCCACGTGGTCACAGGGAAAACGTACAAACTCCACTCAAACAGCACCCGTAGTCAGGATCGAACCGGGGTCTCTGACTCTGTGAGGCAGCAACTCTACCGCTGCGCCACCGTGCCACCCCATAGGTTGTAACTCCCCTGTCCATAGTATAAGTTCATGCTGGTCCCCAGCTGTAATGACGGCAGGCATGAAGATATTACTCAAATATATTCCTTAAAAGATTAAGAGTTCCAAATACCTTGATGAAGACTAATGTTTTCTAAATCAGATTTTATTAGATTCAATTGAGCAAATCCTTTCTTTATTTACTGACCTATTTATAAATCCAGGGTATTAAAGCTCTAAATCTCCCTGTTCAATCATCTCTTGCATAATCTCAATCGGCAGATTAAATCTTTCCCACTGGGCACCTGTCCCTTTGAAGTTGTGGTCTATCGTCTGCTAAACCTGCCTTGTCTGAAGAGCACAGGCCTGCAGACTAGCGATCTCCACGGAGCACTTTCATGCCTGGGATCAGTTCTAGGCTGCCACCCTGCTTTACCTGCATCATATGTCACGTCAGAAGTGATAGGAGGAGAATTAGGCCATTCGGCCCATCAAGTCTACTCTGCCATTCAATCATGGCTGATCTATCTCTCCCTCCTGACCCCATTCATCTGCCTTCCCCCCATCATCACTGACGCCCGTACGGGACGGGACCTCATTGAAACTTACTGAATAGTGAAAGGCTCAGATAGAGTGGATGTGGAGAGGATGTTTCCACTAGTGGGAGAGACTATGACCAGAGGGCACAGCCTCAGTATAACAGGATGTACATTCAGAAAGGAGATGAGGAGGAATTTATTTAGTCAGAGGGAGATGAATCTGAGGAATTCAATGCCACAGGAGGCTGTGGAGGCTGTCAATGGATAGATTGACAGATTCTTGATTTGTACGGGTGTCAGGGGTTATGGGGAGAAGGCAGGAGAATGGGTTTGAGAGGGAGAGATAGATCAGTATACAAACTTAAAGCACACGGTATTGGGGGTTCAGTATTGATGTGGATAGAGAACTGGCTGGCAGACAGGAAGCAAAGAGTAGGAGTAAACGGGTCCTTTTCAGAATGGCAGGCAGTGACTAGTGGGGTATCGCAAGGCTCAGTGCTGGGACCCCAGCTATTTACAATATACATTAATGATTTGGACGAGGGAATTGAATGCAACATCTCCAAGTTTGCGGATGACACGAAGCTGGGGGGCAGTGTTAGCTGTGAGGAGGATGCTAGGAGGCTGCAGGGTGACTTGGATAGGCTGGGTGAGTGGGCAAATGCATGGCAGATGCAGTATAATGTGGATAAATGTGAGGTTATCCACTTTGGTGGCAAAAACAGGAAAGTAGACTATTATCTGAATGGTGGCCGATTAGGAAAAGGTGAGGTGCAACGAGACCTGGGTGTCATGGTACACCAGTCATTGAAAGTAGGCATGCAGATACAGCAGGCAGTGAAGAAAGCGAATGGTATGTTAGCATTCATAGCAAAAGGATTTGAGTATAGGAGCAGGGAGGTTCTACTGCAGTTGTACAGGGTCTTGGTGAGACCACACCCGGAGTATTGCGTACAGTTTTGGTCCCCAAATCTGAGGAAAGACATTCTTGCCATAGAGGGAGTACAGAGAAGGTTCACCAGACTGATTCCTGGGATGTCAGGACTTTCATATGAAGAAAGACTGGATAGACTCGGCTTGTACTCGCTAGAATTTAGAAGATTGAGGGGGGATCTTATAGAAACTTACAAAATTCTTAAGGGGTTGGACAGGCTAGATGCAGGAAGATTGTTCCCGATGTTGGGGAAGTCCAGAACAAGGGGTCACAGTTTAAGGATAAAGGGGAAATCCTTTAGGACCGAGATGAGAAAAACATTTTTCACACAGCGAGTGGTGAATCTCTGGAACTCTCTGCCACAGAAGGAAGTTGAGGCCAGTTCATTGGCTATATTTAAGAGGGAGTTAGATGTGGCCCTTGTGGCTAAAGGGATCAGGGGCTATGGAGAGAAGGCAGGTACAGGATACTGAGTTGGATGATCAGCCATGATCATATTGAATGGCGGTGCAGGCTCGAAGGGCCGAATGGCCTACTCCTGAAGGCCATTGACTGAATGTTTCTATGTCTGAATGGCGGAGTAGACTTGATGGGCCGAATGGTCTAATTCTACTCCTATCACTTATGATCTTATGAGTGTCCATCATAGGGTGAACAACAGGAATAATTTAACATTGAAATAATATTACACTTGTAGGCACTAATTTTGAAGTTAGCACATAGACCAAGGGATAAATGTAAAGAAAACATAAACTAGGGAAATAAACATCAGGGGGAACATGTGGAAAGATACAGAAGGACAGGAGTGAAAGAGAGAGCAGTAAAAGAAATCATCACCGCAGCAGCAAACAAAGGAAGAGCAGTGAATAAAGCTGCGGAAATTGAGAGAGAAAAACTTCCCTGTACCGAAACAAATTCTCTCTGCTGCCACATCTGATTAAACATTCACGGATATAATCAAGTACATTTCAAAATTAAACTCAGTTTTTCATAAATATCGGAATAAACCTATGATTTATTAATTTCGAATCCTAACAAAGGCTAGATATGAATCAGGAATTACTGAATATAATCAACAGAGTTTGAGGAAAGTGGATATTGCAAACAGATTAGCCAAGCTCAATATTATTAAAATTTACCGAATTAATATTAATGTTAGAATTAGTTTTTTGTTCTCATATTGTGTGCGCATATATATATTTATAATTTTAAACAGAGGCCTTTTTGTATCTGCACACCTGTCATGCGGAGAACTGGAAAGGGTTTACGGGTGATCACTGTGTACTTTGAAAGTCCCTTCCTTGACCCCACCATCCATTCTACCAACCAAGAGCGGCACGGTGGCACAGCGGTAGAGTTGCTGCCTTACAGTGATTGCAGCGCTGGAGACCCTGGTTCGATCCCGACTACGGGCGCTGTCTGGACAGAGTTTGGACGTTCTCCCCATCACCGCGTGGATTTTCTTTGAGATCTCCGATTTCCTCCCACACTCCAAAGATGTGCAGGCACTATGTAGGTAAATTGGCCTGGTATAAGTGAAAACTGTCCCCAGTGTGTGTAAGATAGTGTTAATGTGCAAGGATTGCTGGTCGGTGCGGACTCGGTGGGTCAAAGGGCCTGTGTCCGCACTGTTTTTCTAAAACTAAACCTGAAATCTGAAACAAAGAGAGGGGCTATTACTGGGGGTGTTATTGACCCATTGAATGCAGGTTTCCCCATATGATGCCAACTCAGGACTCAGACCTCTGGAGAAGGGTCTCGACCCAAAACGTCACCTATTCCTTTTCTCCAGAAATGCTGCCTGACCCGCTGAGTTACTCCAGCTTTTTGTGTCTATCTCAGATGTGAAATGTTGGCTTGAGGATTTGAACTTTGCAATGTTCAGTTCGGTTTACCGAGGTACAGTGAAAAGTTTTTGTTTGTGTGTTAACCAGTCAGCAATGAAGACACAAGAGATGACCGATGCTGGGATCATGAGCAAAAAAAGGCAGCCCAGTGGAGCAGCCGGTGGAACTGCTGCCTCACCAGTGCCGGAGACCCCGGGTTCGATCCTGACCACAGGTGCTGTCTGTGCGGAGTTTGCACTTTCTCCCTATTCCCGTGTGGATTTTCTCCGGGTGCCCCGGTTTCCTCAAACAAACGGGTTTGTAGGTTAGTCGGCCCCTGTAAATTGCCCCTGGCGTGCAGCGAGTGGATGAGAAAGTGGGATAACATAGAACTAGTGGAATGAGGTGAGCAACGGTCGGCATGGACTCAGTGGGCCGAAGGGCCTGTTTCCTAGCTGCATCTTCCAGTCAATTCAATTTAAATAAACAACAAAGTGGTGGAGGCACTCAACGGGCCAGGCAGCATTGTAGAGGGTAAAAGACAGATGACGTTTCAGGTCAGGGCTCCACATCAGATGTCCCGAACCGATCGCAGTCTTGTTTTTTCCCTCCCAGTAACCATGGTTGCAGAATGAGGCGACACCTCGGGAGAGTAAAGATGGAGAGGGTGGACCATAGTACCTCGCCACCTCCCCCTTCTAACAATCCTTTAGACGTGGTTGCTATGAGTGAAGAGAGCATATAACTGCAAAGCAACAAATACCGGAGCCACGTACAATCTGTTCCTCCAGCACTTTGTTCTTTAAACCTTGCAACCTTTGTCTGAGATGTAAACAGTACCAATTTACGTCTGAAGAAGGGCCTCGACCCGAAATGTCACCTATTCCATTTCTCCAGAGATGCTGCCTGACCCGCTGAGTTACTCCAGCTTTTTGTGTCTATCTTCGGTTTAAACCAGCATCTGCTGTTCATAAATTGTGCCAAAGGTTTGTTCCAATCTGGAGTAATAGGAGAATCAGCAATTCTTCCTTTCTTTTTTACTATGGGGAGAAGAAGGGTTTCGGCCCGAAACGTTGCCTATTTCCTTCGCTCCATAGATGCTGCTGCACCCGCTGAGTTTCTCCAGCATTTTTGTGTACCTTCCTTTCTTTTTGTTCCTTAGAAACATCTCAAGCAGATCATGGACTCAATTTGCTGTAGGAAGGAACTGCAGATGCAGGTTTAAACCGAAGATAGACACAAAATGCTGGAGTAACTCTGCAGCATCTGTGGAGAGAAGGAATGGGTGAGGTTTCGGGTCGAGACCCTTCATCATCCTTAATTTAAATGGGTTTTGTTTAGAGGCGCAGTGAGTGTGGTTACACAAGGTAGCGGCATTGAATGAATATTCCAACTGCGTTGGTTGAGCGAGTGGGGAAAACGATTGGGAACACCGGGGAAAAATCCCAGCTTGTAAAATGTTTGCCCTGAGTCGCTCCGTCGAGTACCACAGACAGATGTGCCTTCAGTTAAGCCAGCATCGAGGGATGGGAATGAATGATAATTGGAGACTTAGGTAATGCAGATGATGAGATAGAGGTTTTGAAGTTAAAAAGATCTGATCTAACAAGTGACTTTTGTGAATAATGATTAAACGCAGCAAGGTTTAAAGCTCCAAGATTGGAAATGGTAATGATTTGTAAACAGAGGAGCAAAATGATTTGCAAATTCACATCTGACCAAATCTGATTTAGAACAGATCTTGTGTCGGGATTTATTAAAGTCCGTGCCACAGTATCGGTAGTCTTACAGTTAGTAATCCCTTCGCTCATGGATTGATTTAAGGGGGAGAGGCGATGTGATATGAATCGCGCTCGCTTCCTTTGCTCTCCTGAGGTGTCACCTCATGCTGAAATGATGGTAGCATGGATACAGTCTGAGCTTAGCTTCCCCTCTCATCGACAGAGAGAGTGGCAGCTGGAAACTTAGCCATGGGGTTAGCAGGAGGCGTGAGCCAGTGCCTGACAGCGCTAGAGACCTGGGTTCGATCCCGACTACATAGAAACATAGAAAATAGGTGCAGGAGGAGGCCATTCGGCCCTTCGAGCCAGCACCGCCATTCATTGTGATCATGGCTGATCGTCCCCAATCAAAAACCCGTGCCTGCCTTCTCCCCATATCCCTTGACTCCACTAGCCCCTAGAGCTCTATCTAACTCTCTTAAATCCATCCAGTGATTTGGCCTCCACTGCCCTCTGTGGCAGGGAATTCCACAAATTCACAACTCTCTGGGTGAAATTTTTTTCTCACCTCAGTCTTAAATGGCCTCCCCTTTATTCTAAGACTGTGGCCCCTGGTTCTGGACTCGCCAACATTGGGAACATTTTTCCTGCATCTAGCTTGTCCAGTCCTTTTATAATTTTATATGTTTCTATAAGATCCCCCCTCATCCTTCTAAACTCCAGTGAATACAAGCCTAGTCTTTTCAATCTTTCCTCATATGACAGTCCCGCCATCCCAGGGATCAATCTCGTGAACCTATGCTGCACTGCCTCAAATCACAAGGATGTCCTTCCTCAAATTAGGAGACCAAAACTGCATGCAATACTCCAGTTGTGGTCTTACCAGAGCCCAATACAACTGCAGAATAACCTCTCTACTCCTATACTGAAATCCTCTTGTTATGAAAGCCAACATTCCACCATGAGTGCTGTCTGTACAGTGTTTGTACGTTCTCCCCGTGACCTGCACGGGTTTTCTCCGAGATCCTCGGTTTCCTCCCACACTTCAAAGACGTACAGGTTTGTAGGTTAATTGGTTTGGTATCAATGTTAAAAAAAAAAATTGTCCCTAGTGTGTGTAGTAGGCTGGTGTTAATGTGCATGGGTCGCTATTCGGGGCATGCTCAGTGGGCCGAAGGGACTGTTTCCGTGCTGTATCTCTAAACTAAACTGAACTAAACCAACACTTCAATTCAGCGACATGGACGAAGTTGAGACATTGATCCGAAGCAGCGTCTGCACATTCAGGAAGAGTTTAGTTTAGTGATACAGCATGGAAAACAGGCCCTCCAGCCCACGCCGACTAGCAATCACCCCGCACACTCATTCTCTCCTATGCACGAGGGGCAATTAACCTGCAAACCTGCATGTCTTTGGAGTGTGAGAGGATACAGGAGACCCAGAGGAAACCCACACGGTCACGGGGCGAACATATAAACTCCATACAGACAGTAGCAGTAGTCAGTAACCGAAGCAGGGTCTCTGGCACTGTAAAGTCAGCACCTCCACCTCTGTGCCACCATATAGAAGAAACAAATGGAAAGCAGGAGAGTTTTGCTCTTTTGGCTGGTCCTAACTTAACTCTCAAAAACATAGTAAAAACAAGGAACTGCAGGTACACAAAAATGCTGGAGAAACTCAGCGGGTGCAACAGCATCTATGGAGCGAAGGGAATAGGCAACGATTCGGGCCGAAACCCATCTTCAGACTTCTTCCTTCTTCCTTCGCTCCATAGATGCTGCTGCACCCGCTGAGTTTCTCCAGCATTTTTGTGTACCTTCGATTTTCCAGCATCTGCAGTTCCTTCTTAAACACAAGGAGCTGCAGGTGCTGGTTTACAAAAAAAAGGACACAAAGAGCTGGAGCAACTTAAGGGGTGAAGCAGCAACCCTGGAGAACATGGATAGGTAACGTTTCTGGTCAGGACCCTTCTTCAGGCAATGCTGGTCAGGCAGATCATTGGGATGAAGTTTGTAAGGATAGCTGGGGGCAGGTAAACTCCCACTGTTCGTACATCACTGCAAAGGCGTTTCATTATCTATAACGTGGTTTCAAATGCCTTCATGATGTGAAAGGTGCTTCACAAGAAAAATATTCATTCTTTCATAACTCAGTGTAATAGATGCAATCCTGAACAGCTCAGGCATAAAATTAGCTGGGGAGCTCTGTGCCAATTTCAGCAGGGCTACAGCAAATCTAAAACGTAAGGAAGGCTCATTTAACATGAAGACTGTTATTTTGCATCTTACTTATATTAACCCGATGGCAGGATGCTATTGCCGGTGAAAGACAACTGCTTCCAATCTGAGGAACTCTATAATATGAGTACTTCTCCTCAACTTCAGCCAAGTAACAACTCTTGTCACTTTACCAGCACCCTCAACTCACAGAATATAAGATGTTGGTGAGGCCACATTTAGAGTATTGTGTTCAGTTCAGGGCACCGTGTTATAGGAAAGATGTTGTCAAGCTGGATAGGGTACAGAGAACATTTCCAAGGAGGTTGCCAGGACTAGAGGGTCTGAGCTATAGGCAGTGGTTGAGTAGGCTGGGACTCTATACCTTGGAGTGCAGGAGGATGAGGAGTGATCTTAGAGAGGTGTACAAAATCATGAGAGGAGTAGATCGGGTAGTCTTTTGCCCAGAGTGGGGGAATCGAGGACCTGGGGACATAGGTTTTAAGGTGAAGGGGAAAAGATTTAATAGGAATCTGAGGGGTAACTTTTTCACACAAAGGGTGGTGGGTGTATGGAACGAGCTGCCAGAGGAGGTAGTTGAGGCTGGGACTATCCCAACATTTGGGAAACAGTTAGACAGGTACATGGATAAGACAGGTTTGGAGGGATGTGGACCAAATGCTGGCAGGTGGGACTAGTGTAGCTGGGACATGTTGGCCAGTGTGGGCACGTTGGGCCTGTTTCTGCACTGTATCACTCTATAACATAGAACAGTAGGGCACAGGATGCCCTTAGGCCCACAATGTCCATCCTGAACAAGATGCCAAGTTAAACTAATGTCCTCTGCATACCCTTCCATTCCCTCCAATCTAAAATTATTTAATTTTTTTTCATATCTGCTTCCACCATCACCCTTACCAGCCCGTTCCAAGCTTCCACCACCCTCTGTGAGATAAAGGTGCCCCACAGATCTCCTTTAAACCTTGCCCCTCTTCCTTTCAAGCTATGCACTCTAGTCTAGTCTAGTTTAGTTTTGTTTTGTTTAGAGATACAGTGTAGAAACAGGCCCTGTCGCGCAAAAATCGTCTAGCAGTACGACAGTCGCGCGCCAAGTAGCGCCCGTCTCCGTGGCAAGGATTTGCCCAGTGAAAAAAATTAAAACTCGGCACGCTTCATACCCAGGTGATCACGTGGTGCGGCGCTCAAATGACGCGCAAATGGCGCGCCGACGGTGTTTGGGCGGCGCACGGCAACGCATGGTTACGGACGTTGACGCACGGTGACGCATAATACATTAGCATAGGCAATGTTCGTGCGTCACCGTGCTTAACCATGAGTCACCACGTGCTGCACGTATGCCATCAGTACGTTAGCATACGCCATCAGTACGCTATCGTGCGCACAGGTTACGGCTCCAAGTGGGACAGGCCCCTTACATTCCAAAATCCTGGGGTGATAGGGAAGCACCGCGCGCTACCGCGCGTCACTGCATACGCCACCACGCGCCACGCGCAAGTCACGACGCGCCAACCAATTTTTAGGATGTCAAGTGGGACAGGCCCTTAAGGGTGTCAAAGTGAGAAGGCATGAGAACGGGGTTGAGAAAGAAAAATAGATCAGCCGTGATTAAATGCTGGAGCAGACCCGATCAGCCGAGTGGCCTAACTCTGCTCCTTTGTCTTATGGTATTATAGGCGTAGTTTAGTTGAGTTTATTTGGGTGATACAGGGATGCCTTTAGGCTCCTGGAACTTGTAACACCCCCATCCCTTTACCGACCTTCGCCAACTCCTAGTAACTCAGTGGAATGGAGGATGGAGATACCTGTGAGGAGGATGTACTCGGTAGGTTTCGTTGTCAGTGCCTATTTGATTCTGCTCTCAGCCAGAAACCTGTGGGTTCAAAGCCATCACATCCTGACACTGGAGGACACAAAGTGCTGGAGTAACTCAGCAGGTCAGGCAACGTCTAATGAGAACACGGATAGAGCAGCAGGGATCACAGAGGAGGAGCAGTGAGAGAGGGTCTCACAGAGCTCCTAAACTAAACCAAACTAAACCTTGTACAATGGGCAAAACCAGGGCAAGTTGATTACTTTTTCAAGATTGGGTGACTTTTAATTACTTTGGAGAGAATAGACGCGAGCATTTTGTACACAGAGGTGGAGCAGTCCCAATCTGTTGTGGACGTACTGTGATTTAAGATGACGTTGGGTCCTCTCTTTATTGATTATACAAGAAGGATCCATTTATAAATGACTGCCAGCTTTTTTAAAGCAGTTTTTGTTATTGGCACTCAAACAGCCCCTAACTGGAGACGCACTGCTCGCAAGTGGCTCTGGGCCATTTGAGCTCATCTCACGCTGGTGTCCCCACACAATGGGTCTCTGGCCTCACGCCTAGACTCCACAATGATTACAACAACAACATCCAACCTGACTGTCAGCTCCAGTATTGAAGGCAAGCAGTCTGGAACGTTTCCCCAGTGGACAGAGACATCAGGTAAGGTGAAGCCCAGCCCAAATTGGAGGTACAGCACCTCATATTTCACTTGGACAGCTTACACCACAGTGGTATGAACCAAAGATCCTATAGACCAGATAGACCACTCCCGCTAAATGCAGTGGGCTGACGTGTAGTACGCAACGGAACGGAACGTGGGCCTTTTTTTCATCCATTTCCGTAACCCGACCCGACCCGACCCGCAGTGTAATCAACGTTGCGGGGGAACAGTTTGTGTTAATAAATTAAAATTCTGAAAATGAGGAGAAGATTTTTACCAAATATCCTTTATTTTTACAAGGATGTTTCCGTAACCGGCTTCCGTCTCCGCACTAGTATCCTATGGGATCTTTGGTGCGGAGACGGAAGCCGGTTACGGAAATGGGGCCTAAAATTACCCATGAATCTGCCCATGACCGTACTACGTCTTTTTCTTGCTTGCTATAGGATCTAACTTGCTTGCTATAGGATCTTTGGTATGAACATTGACTTCCCTTTGTTGCTTTGTTGTTACCTTCTCCCACTAACAATGACCTATTCTACATTTTCCTTGATCCTCATTTCCTTTGTCCTGTTTTCACACCTTACACATCCTTATCTATGCACCTCCCTCTCCCCTGACATCAGTCTGAAGAAGGGTCTTGATCCAAAACATCACCCATTCCTTCTCTCCAGAGAAGCTGCCTGTCCCACTGAGTTACTCCAGCATTTAGTGTCTATCTTTGGTTTAAACCAGCATCTACAGTTCCTTCCTACACTATTAGTCACGGCAGCAGCTCGAGATGTCTTCAGTTTTGGAAGGTTGGAAAAATGATAGTTTCCATCAGTCATTAGCCTGATGATTTTCTGCCCTGGCAAGATCATTCTTGGGTTATAATTATTTAGAAGAGGGCTCCAAATTAAAGCCTTATGTTCGACATGATCTTACATATGACCTGAGGGTGGTGCGGTGGCACATGGTAGAGTTGCTGCCTTACGGCACCAGAGACCCGGGATCGATCTTGCCTGCTGGTGCTGTCTGTACGGAGTTTGTACGTTCTCCCCGTGACTGCGTGGGTTTTCTCCGGTTTCCTCCCACACTCCAAAGACATGCAGGTTTGCAGGCTAATTGGCTTCTGAAAATTGGAAATTGTCCCTAGATGTTGGATAGTGCTAGGTGAGACCACACCTGGAGTATTGCCTACAGTTTTGGTCTCCAAATCTGAGGAAGGACATTATAGCCATAGAGGGAGTGCAGAGAAGGTTCACCAGACTGATTCCTGGGATGTCAGGACTTTCATATGAAGAAAGACTGGATAGACTCGGCTCATACTCGCTAGAATTTAGGAGATTGAGAGGGGATCTTATAGAAACGTACAAAATTCTTATGGGGTTGGACAGGCTAGATGCAGGAAGATTGTTCCCGATGTTGGGAAAGTCCAGGACAAGGGGTCACAGCTTAAGGATAAGGGGGAAATCCTTTAAGACCGAGATGAGGAAACACTTTTTCACACAGAAAGTGGTGAATCTCTGGAACTCTCTGCCACAGAGGGTAGTTGAGGCCAGTTCATTGGCTATATTTAAGAGGGAGTTAGATGTGGCCCTTGTGGCTAAAGGGATCAGGGGGTATGGAGAGAAGGCAGGTACGGGATACTGAGTTGGATGATCAGCCATGATCATATTGAATGGCGGTGCAGGCTCGAAGGGCCGAATGGCCTACTCCTGCACCTATTTTCTATGTATCTATGTATCTAGGTGATAGTGCGGGGTGATCGCTGGTTGGCGCATGTACGGTAGGCCGAATGGCCTGTTTCCATATGGTATCTCTAACGTCTAAAGGTTAAAGTGCAGTCTACACTCTAAACTGGAATCAGATTTATAAACAGTGACACCAGCCCCCAGGGACACACCACCTCAGGCTTCTTTTACTTGTCCATTGAGAATTGTCCCCTCATCCTGACGTCTGGCCAGATCTTTATGTTCCTCAGACCAGTCAGAAAAGAAATGGAAGGTAGACAAAAAATGTTGGAGAAACCCAACGGGTGAGGCAGCATCTATGGAGAGAAGGAATAGGCGACGTTTCGGGTCGAGACCCTTCTTCAGACTGATGTCGGGGGCGGGAAAAAGAAAAGAAGAGGCGGAGACAGTAGGTTTGTGGGAGAGCTGGGAAGGGGGAGGGGAAGGAGGGAGAAAGCAAGGGCTGTCTAAAATTGGAGAAGTCAATGTTCACACCGCTGGGGTGGTTTAGTTTATTGTCACGTGAACCAGGCGACAGTGGAAAACTTTTGTTGCGGGCTAACCAGTCAGCAGAAAGACAACACATGAGCCATTTACAGTGTATAGATCCATGATAAGGGAATCACGTTTAGTGCAAGGTGAAGCCAGCCAAGCCCAATCAAGGATAGTCTGAGGGTCACCCTAGAATCACAAACACCAATAGGTGACATTTCAGGCCAGGACTCTTCTTCAGAAGGTCTTCTTCAGGGGTCTGAAGAAGGGTCCTGACATGAAACGTATTCGCATCCATGTTTTCCAGAGATGTTGTCTGACCCGCTGAGTTACTCCAATGCTTTGTGTCCTTTTATGTAATCCAGAATCTGCAGTTCCTTCTTTCTACATCACAAAGAGTGAACTGTGTTTCCCTTTCCTTGCAGCTCCTTTTCCCTTGTTCGTGTAGCTTGCAATTCCATCATTGATGACCCAACCGTAGTACCCATGAATTAAAAAGCCAGTCACACACTGACAGGTCTGGAGACGCTTATGGGGTGAGGACAGCAGAATGTTTGCCCCGAAGGTCATTCATGAACCCCTTGCTACAGAACAATCTGGCCAGTTCTCACTTTCTGCTGAACACAAAATGCTGGAGAAACTCAGCGGGTCGGGCAGCATCTCTGGAAGACACGGAGAGGCGACGTTTCAGGACGCCATCCTTCTTTAGACTCCCATTGTTGCTGCCAGACCCGCTGAGCTATCCCCATCACTTTGAGTCCTACGCAAGATCCCAGGATCTGCAGTTCCTTGTGCCTGTTCAAAACCTTCTAAAAAAATTCCAAATATACTTTATAACTTGCATTTAAATTCCCCAGCTACCACAGTGGGATTCACACCCGCAATCAATGATCCAGATCCCTTGTTACTAGTCCAATAACCATTGTTACTGTATCCTACTGAGAATAAACAATGAAATGCCTGGGTGCATTTGATGGTGTTAAAGGACATTGTTTGCACTCCAATGCAAAGGTCCTTTCGTTGTCAGAAACTGAGCCTGCAACCAAATTGATCAATATCAAAACCGAATGTCCTTCTGAAAGCACCCTTCTACCTTGTCGTAAGGTGATCCTGCCCTAATCTTGGGGGATTAATGTTGATCACCGCAGCGTGAAATTTGCTTCAGTGGCTTGGAACATCCTCAGACTCTCTCAGACAGTGTGAAGGTTCGACAATCCAGCAGCTGACCAGGGAAACGGTTGATGCTGTATTGACGTTTGTGCAAATTGGGCAACCCAGCATTCATCTCAGGCCCGAGTCAGCACCAACCCGCATGCTTTACCAGGAGCGCTCTTAAATCCCACCTTTCACTATCCAGGGCCAGAGACCCAGGTTCATTCCTCACTGCCGGTGCTGTCTGTACGAAGTTTGCACGTGCTCCCCGTGACCACGTGCGTTTTCTCCGGGTGCTCCGGTTTCCTCCCACACTCCCCAAAGAAACGTGCAGGTTTGTAGGCTAATTACGTTCTGTAAATTGCCCCGAGTGTGCAGGACTAAGAACTAGTGTACGCGGGTGATCGCTGGTCGGCACGGACCTGGTGGGCCGAAGGGCCTTTCTTCCACGCCGTATCTCTCAAGTGTAAATCTCAGAGAGGCAAAGTGCTTTTAGCAAAGGAAGCATTTTCAGAAATACCACCACTGCAGGAAGGTTGGGCGTTGGTTTCTCAACCCCAAGAAGCACTTAATACCTGGGTAGCAATACTGAAGCCTGTGTAATGAGCCCTGTAGTTCAGCAAGCAGATAGTACACATAGAACAATAACAAGGAACTGCAAGTGCTGGTTTATACCAACGATAGACACAAAGTGCTGGAGCGACTCAGTGGGTCAGGCAGCATCTTTTACTTTAGAGATACCCCGACCCACTTTCTCATCCTCTCCCTACAGATTACTGGAAATTTTACAGAGGCTAATTTACCTGCAAACCCGCACATCTTTTGGATGCGGGAGGGAAACCAGAGCACCTGGAGGAAACCCACACAGTCACCGGGAGAACAAACTCCACACAGACAGCACCCGAGGTCAGGATCGAACCTGGGTCTCTGATGCTGTGAGGCGGTGGCTCTACCAGCTGTGCCACACTGCTCTTGTCCTACCCTTGCCTGCTATACATAAGCCCGTGATGAGTGAACTGGTCACTTGACTGTGAGCTAAGTGTGCATGAAAGGTGGACACAAAATGCTGGAGTAACTCAGCGGGTCAGGCAGCATCTCCGGACAGAAGGAATAGGCGACGTTTCGGGTCGGAACCCTTCTTCAGGCTAAATGTGTAATCTTTGTTTCCTTTACACTGTGTGGCATCACTGTCTAACGGAAGACAATCCACTTCTGTCAGCTCAATGTATATCCTTATCAGCTGTAGGCTGTGTGTTCACACTGTGTAACAGTGGGCAATTCAGTCCTGCCAAATACTATAGAATTAGAATGTATTGGAGGCCACTGTGTTAGCGCACATGAACTTTGCAAGCTGCGGTGCACTTAGAGGATGCGTTGATAGCACAGAGCAGGGAAAGCCATTACTGAGTTGCCTGGCAACTCGCATGGACATAAATATGAAGGCATTGTTCTTCCCCAATATAATGAATGCTTGCACAAATGGCTCCACGCACCCCGTATAAACAGGTGCAACTTCACTCTGCACAACATTCCCATTCTGTACAAATAATGGGCATCTCCTGTACAAACAGCCGTGCTCTCTTCCAGAGATGCCGGCAATATCAACGGCCTTCTGTGTAAATACAGGTGCCTGGAGGTTGACCAGGACAGTGGCACCAAACGCGCTTTAATGGAAGAGCAGCGCGGCGTACGCTGAAACTCATCCAGCTGACATTAATGAGTTTTGGAGGCCGAGAACAATGTACTGATGAGATTCTATCATCGTCCCCTTAGTAATTGTGGAAGGATTTCAAGGCAAGGCCATTATTTCCTGTACAGTACTGTATGTAGCCTGCCATCATGAGGTCTCTGGGAAGTTGATAAAGCACTCATTTCCATTGGTCCTACATCATTCTCATCGTTAATTATCACCACTAACCCATCAACTGCCCTCACACTCATCCACACACTAGGGTCAGCATAGAGTGGCCAATTAAATTTGTCTTCATCCGTCTGAAGAAGGGTCCCAACCCCAAATGTCACCTGTCCACGTCCCCCAGAGTCGCTGCCTGACCCGCTGAGTTATTCCGGCACTTTGAGTTGCTTTTTGTTGTTTATGCTTATGTTTAGTTTATGTTTGTGGTTAGAGATACAGTGTGGAAACAAGCCCTTTGGCCCACCCAGTCCACACCGACCAACAATCACCCATTCACACGCCTTCCATGCTGTCCCATCTTCACATCCCACACACCAAGGGCACTTGACAAACCTGCACATAATCGGGAGGAAACTGGAGCAACTGGAGAAACCCACGCACTCACAGGAAGAAGATAGGATCTCCGTGCAGACGCCACCCAATGTGAGGATCAATCCTGGGTGTCTGGCGTTATGAAGCAACAACTCTGGTGCGGTTGGAAAGCAACATCTGCAGTTCCTTGTATTCACAATTAAATTATCATCTTTGAGATGTGGGAGGTAGCCAGGATTCCTGAGGAAACTCTCAAGGAGAGAATGTCCCATCCCACATGATCACACAGAGGGTGGTGGGTGTATGGAACGAGCTGCCAGAGGAGGTAGTTGAGGTAGGGAACTATTGCAACATTTAAGAAACTATTAGAGAGGTACAAGGATAGGACAGGGTTTGGAGGGTTCTGGGCCAAATGCAGGCAGGTGGGATTAGTGTAGATGGGACGTGTTGGTCGGCGTGGGCAAGTTGGGCAGAAGAGCCTCTTTCCACACTGTACGACTCTATGACACTGCCTAAGGTCAGGATTGAACCCAGGTCCCTGGCATTGTAAGACAGTGACTATCCAGGGTGTATCACTGTGCCACCCAGTAACAGTGAGGTACTGCAACGTCGGAAGAAAGGGAACAAAAAGCCGGGGGGAAAGTCGTTGGGGAAACAGAAACAAAGAGCAAGTCAAGAGTCGGAAAAGTACCAACATTCACATTAGCCAGAGCTGAACTACAACATAGAGCTTTCAATTATTCGAACGCTATTAAGTTATCGACAGGATTATTTTGTGATATCTCTTGTTACTTGGGTATTTTCCAAAAAAGTCTGCCTTGTGCAGATGAGATTTTTTCTTTGACTCTCTTGTTAAACACAACCCGTTTTGAGTTACAGTGGCAGTGAGCAGGGAGATCCAGTTTCTGCTAATGGGAGGCATTAAGCTTGGCATGGAGCTTCACGGATCTGCTCTCCAGAGTTTGCTCAGCCACAGACCAGGGAAGTTGGGAAGCCATCCAACACCAAAATATCCTTCCAGTTATTGAGCAAGGAATCAAATATCCTTTTGTGGGAGGAGGGAAGGGTGTGTAATCTGTACTAGGGGTACTGTAGGGGGAGGTGTGGAGGAGAAGGGGGTGAGGAGGGGATGAGGGAGAGGGGGAGGAAGAGAGGGAGGGGGGGGAGAGTGGGCGAAGGTGAGGGGAGGAGGAGAGTGAGGGGAGGGGAGAGGGGGAGGAAGGGGAAGGGAGGAGGAGAGGAGGAGGAGAGGAAGAGGGGTAGGGGTGGGACAGGGAGGGGAAGGGGAAAGGAAGAGGGGAATATCTATGAGGGGAACATGGCTGAGGAAATTTGGCATGATGTAGTGTTGTGACTAGATGTTGAAACAATTGAGCTTTAAAATGTCTGGGAAGGAACTGCAGTTTACACTGAAGATAGACACGAAATGCTGGAGTAACTCAGCGGGCCAGGCAGCATCTCTGGTGAAAAGGAATAGGGTCGAGAATCTTCTTCAGATGGAGAATCAGGGGAGAGGGATATGAAAAGGTACAAAGAACAAATGAATGAAACATATGCAAAAAGACAGATCAAAGCCAGCAACAATGATCAAGGAAGGGTGGAGCCCACAATGGTACATTGTTGGCTGTGGGGAAGGTGATAATGAGTGATGCAAAGAGTGAAGCTAGTAGGACGGCTAGTGTGATGGAGAGAGAGGTGATGCAAGGTTTACTTGAAGTTAGAGAAATCAATATTGATACCGCTGGGTTGTAAGCTGCCCAAGCAAAATATGAGGTGATGTTCCTCCACTTTGCGTTTGGCCTCACTCTGACAGTGGAGGAGGCCCGGGACAGAAAGGTCATTAAAAAGGTCATTCATTCCAGAACAAGGGGTCACAGTTTAAGGATAAAGGGGAAAATCTTTTAGGACCGAGATGAGAAAAACATTTTTCACACAGAGAGTGGTGAATCTGTGGAATTCTCTGCCACAGAAGGTAGTTGAGGCCAGTTCATTGGCTATATTTAAGAGGGAGTTAGATGTGGCCCTTGTGGCTAAAGGGATCAGGGGGTATGGAGGGAAGGCAGGTACAGGATACTGAGTTGGATGATCAGCCATGATCACATTGAATGGCGGTGCAGGCTCGAAGGGCCGAATGGCCTACTCCTGCACCTATTTTCTATGTTTCTATGTTTCTATAAGTGGAAGCAAAGTGTGTTGTTGAGGCCCTCTCCAGCCAGCTACCTTGCTCTGGTTATTGTCATGGTGATCAGTCTGGCCCTAATGTTGTCCCTATTTTGCACAGTGGTGACTTTGTTGTATAAAGTGCCGTGGCATTGTTGCGTGCCACAGAGCAGCACAATGTATTGGAGCTCTGCCTGCAACTTCCAGCATTGCAGTCACCAACTCTTTGCTGCATGTAGAACATTTCTATTCTCATTGGACCTTTTAGACTTTAGAGATACACTGAGCCTGCGCCAACCAGCGATCGCCCCGTACACAAGCACTATCCTACACACACTGGGGGCAATTTACTATTTTTTTTTACCTGCAATTAACCTGCAAACCTGTTTAAGAAGGAACTGCAGATGCTGGGAAATCGAAGATACACAAAAATGCTGGAGAAGCTCAGCGGGTGCAGCAGCATCTATGGAGCGAAGGAAATAGGCAACGTTTTGGGCCGAAACCCTTCTTCAGACCTGCAAACCTGTACATCTTTGAAGTCTGGGTGGAAACCTGAGCACCTGGGGAAAACCCACGGGGTCACAGGGAGAACGTACAAACTCCGTCCGGACAGCACCCGTAGTCAGGATCGAACCCGGGTCTCTGGTGCTATAAGGCAGCAACTCTACCGCTGCGCCACCATGCCGCCCCTATTCCTTGGAGTGCAGGATACTGTGGGGTGATCTCAGAGAGGTGTATAAAATCATGAGGGTCATATAGGGTGAATACGCGGGGTCTTTCACCCTGTGTAGGAAGTCAAGAACCAGATATATGTTTAAGGTGAGAATGGAAAGATATAATAGACCCCGAGGAGCAACCTTTTCACACAGATGATGGTGGGTATATGGAACGAGCTGCCAGAGGAGGTAGGCACAAAAGAACAAAGGACATCTATGGTCACACACACCAATTGGTGCAGTGAGATTGGAGTTACCATGCAGCACACAAATAAGATAAACACACTATAGAATTTAACATAAAACATAGAACATCCCCACAGTGGAATCAACGTTTCCCACTGTGAGGGAAGGCAATAAAGGTTCAGTCCTCTTCCTCCATGTTCACCCGTGGTCGGGGCCTATTGAAGCCTCCGCAGTGGCCGCTACGGATGGCCCGGTGTCTCAGGCCCTCTCGCCGGGATGATGGAGCTCCGGCGTCGGAAGAACACTCTCAGCGGCTTGGAGTTTCGAAACGGCCGCTTCCTACCCGGAGACCGCGGCCCCCGAAGTCCACAGTCCGCGCTGGTCGGAGCTCCAGCACTGGCGAACCCGGCGAAAGGTCGCAGGCCCCCGCGATGTTAAAGTCAGCGCCGCCCGCGGCTGAAAGCTCCGCAGACCACAGCTCCACGGCATCAAAGTCGGCAGTCCCAGCACTCCGGAGCCTCCAACACGGGCGACCCCAGCAAGGCATCGGCCGCTCCGCGATGGCACCCCAGTGCTGCGCCGCCGCTGAAGCTGAAGCTCTGGCTGGTCTCCGGCAGGGAAGGCCGCGCCAATCCAGATGCTAGGCCGCGAGGAGGGGGCGAAGATGCGGCTCGGAGGAAAGACGCATCCTCGACCCAGGTGGTGACTGTGAAAAACAGTTTCCCCCCTCCCCCCACCACATAAAAAGACTAAAAGACCTCCACAACAAAACTTTTGATGGACTAAAAATAAATAAAAGGACGACGGTACGACCAGTTGCAAGCGAAGTTGCCACACTCCATGGTGCCACCACAAGGAACTGCAAATGCTGGTTTACAAAAAAAAGACAGTCAATGCTGGAGTAACTCAGCGGGTCAGACAGTAACTGTGGAGAACATGGATAGGGGTAGTTCAGGTCAGGAATCTTCTTCAGACTGGAGGGGTGAACTCTTCACTCTGAAGAAGGGTATCGATCCAAAAACGTCACCTATCCACGTTCTCCAGAGATGCTGCCTGTCCGGCTGAGTTACTCCAGCACTTATTCCACCTGTAATTCAGGGCACTACAACAACATTTAAAACACAAATGGACAGGTACATGGATAGGAACGGTTTAGAGGTTCATGGGCTAGACTGGGTAGATGGGAAAGTTGGGTCGAAGGGCCTGATTCCATGCTGTATGACTTGGTGAATCACTTTCCAATCCAATTGAGACACCGGGTCTGGATTGATCCAAGCCCAAACCAGGGCCATTACCAACCCTCCAGTCTCCTTCCACCTGCTTCCAAACCAGGCCTTCCTAATCTTCCCTTCCACGTGGCTTCTAAACAAACCCTCCCTACTTTTCCTCAGATATCTAAGAGCTTTCCCCAGAAGAACAGCTGGAGAGAAGAATCCACGTGGTACCAGATACCCAGCCACCCACCAGGAGGCAACCTGTGGCACACTCAACAGACCCGTGGCCAGTACCACCTCATTGGCCGGTCATAAGGTCATCAAGAATAGGAGTAGAATTAGGCCATTCGGCCCATCAAGTCTACTCCGCCATTCAATCGTGGCTGATCTATCCCTCCCTCCTCACCTCATTCTCCTGCCTTCTCCCCATAACCCCCGACACCTGTACTAATCAAGATTCTATCTATCTATGTCAGAAAATATCCACTGACTTGGCCTCCACTGCCTTCTGTGGCAAAGAATTCCACAGACTCACCACCCTCTGACTAGAGATTCCTCCTCATCTCCTTCCTCAAAGAACGTCCCATCCACTCCCCGAAGATAACAAAACCCAACAGAGAGAAAGCGGATGACTTTGAGACAACACCCACTCACCTCTTCCTCACACACCTTGAACTATCAGCTGCCAACAGTGGGAAATCCATAGTGCAGACAATTTCTGAATTACACACACACACCACATTTCAATTGAAAAAAAAAATCCATTAAGGAGTCATGAGCATTGAAGACAAAACCGTCATTTGGAGATCATTCTCGAGAGCAATGCACCATGTGATTCAATAAGCACTTTAGTACCATACCGATGCATGTCATTAGTCAGTGTAGGATGAGCTTGAAGCACACATTTTGACATATAATTCCTCATGACAATCACTGACTGAAATGTGACCATGAAGCAACTCATTAAGTCTACCGGCAGTGAAAAACTAATTTGGTCTTGTCATTTGCCTTTCAAATTCTACCTTGTCGCCAGGGTTCCACGCGTTCCTCTCTTCGTAGGAAAGGACCCTCATTCTATTTTTTTTTTGCATTAAAACCGGCTTCAGACCCCGACTGGTCCCAGAATCCAGATTCAGGTCCAGGAATAAAAGGTGACACATTTAGAAGGACCCAACAAAGTGCAACGTGGGTGACACAGTCTGTCGTGCAGCCGCCTCACAGCGCCTGAGACCCGGGTTCAATCCTGACCTCGGTTGCTTAGTGTGTGGAGTTTGCAAGCTCTCCCGGTGACTGCGTGGGTTTCCTCTGGCTGCTCCGGTTTCCTCCCACATCCCAAAGGCGTGCGGGGTTGAGTCTTAATTGGCCTCTGTAAAATTGTCGGGATGAGACAAGAAAGTGGAATAACCTAGAACTAGCATGAACAGGTGATCGATGGTCGGCATGGACTTGGTGGGCAGAAGGACATGTTTTATTGCTGGATCTTTCAATCAATCTTTCAATTAGGGGTGGATTACATGGGATATATGGCGGAGAAATGGTTCATTTGGGTCAACAGTCCATGCTGCCATTTAGTGTAGTTTAGTTTAATTTAGTTTAGAGATACAGCGTGAAAGCAGGCCCCTTCGGCTGACTGAGCCCGCACCGACCAACGTTCCCTGTACACAAGCACTATCCAGTACACTCGGGACAATTTGTAATTGTTAATTTTACCAAGGCTGTATGCCTTTGGAGCTTGGGAGAAAACAGGAGCAACTGGAGAAAACACATGTGGTCCGTATATAAGGCACCCGTGTTCAGGATCGAACCAGGGTCTCTACCGCTGCGCCACCGTGCCGCCCCAAATGGACCGCGGACGGGAAAAGCAAGAGGGCTTGAAGGACTTGGCGAGTGTGGAATGCAAGAGTATTCATCGGAGCGAGTGGGACCCGCAGAGGTGAAAGAGAAGATGGTCGGGGAAGTGGGGACTGGAGGTTCCGAGAACGTTACTTGGCGAGAGTTAGCGTATCACATGGCACGCATCGCGACGTGACTCATCGCTGTCTGCATGGGGAAACACGCTGGTCCTGGTGGGGTTTGAATAACAAAAACCCTGCTTACCGTAGTCTCAATAATATGCCAAAAATCAATACGGTATTAATGTAACACTCAAATATTGAATAGCTCTACATGCATTACGTGAACCATTGCCTTGTCTGGATTGTTTTATTGTGACGGATCAGAGAGGCTTTGCAAGCTTTTATATTACATTTTAATCAATAATGAGCGAGGACTTAAAATGCCGATTCAAAGGCCGTTCACTGCCCCCCCCCCCCCCCCCCCCTCAGTAAAGTGCTGCTTTTACAGAAACCGTGGCCCCTGCACACACCAAGCATAAAGGGCTGTCAAAATTCCCAGCCCCACTCCCGGTCTGACAACAGGCAGCTAGCTGCGTTGTGCTGGGAGACTGCGGACGGATGAAGGTTTGCACCTTCAGGTTCACTCATGGTCATTTCTGCACCTGCGCTCCCGCCCTCTCCCCGTTCACCAACTCAATCTGAAGAAGGATCCCGACCCGAAATGCCACGCAGGCGACTGAACCATCCCACCACAACGAGAGACTCTCTGGAGTTTAGAGGAATGAGGGGGGGGACCTCAATGCAACATACAGAATAGTGAAAGGCATGGATAGAGTGGATGTGGAGAGGGTGTTTCCACTGGTGGGAGAGTCTAGGACTAGAGGTCACAGCCTCAGAATCAAAGGACGTTATTTTAGGAAGAGATGAGGAGAAATGTCTTTAGTCAGAGGGAGGTAAATCTGTGGAATTCTTTGCCACAGAAGGGTGTGGAGGCCAAGTCAGTGGATATGTTTAAGGCAGAGATAGATAGATTCTTGATTAGTACGGGTGTCAGAGGTTATGGGGAGAAGGCAGGAGAATGGGGTTAGGAGGGAGAGATAGATCAGTCATGATTGAATGGCAGAGTAGACTTGATGGGCTGAATGGCCTAATTCTACCCCTATTCCTCATGACCTTATGAGGGCAGTCTTGAACTACCATCTATCACATTGGTGACCCTTGGAATATCTTCGATCGGACTTTACCTTGCATCAATCGTTTGCCCTTATCATGTATCTGCACACTGTTAATGGCTTGATTGATAGAGAAGAGGGGTGAAATGAAAGGGGTGGGGGGGGGGGGGCGTAAAGAGGAAGATTGGGGAGGCGGCAAGGAGGAGGAGAGAGGAGGTGGTGAGGGAGGGGGTGAAGGAAAGACTGGGGAAAGAGAGGAAAACGGATGCTCATGAGAACAAGGGAAGAGCAAGGTGAAGGATGGATAGAGGATGGAGGGATGAAGAAGAAGGAGAGAAGGGGAAGGGAAGAGGAGAGAAGAAGGGAAAGGAGGTGGTGGAGATGTACAGGAAGAGGTAGCTCATGGCAGAAGCAAGGAAGTGAAGATGCTGGCTAAAACAGGAAAGGACACAAAGTGCTGGAGTAACTCAGCAGGTCAGGCAGCATCTCTGGAGAACATGGAAAGGTGATGTTTTGGGTCGAGGTTGAGACCACCTGTTGTGTTCTAGGAGGTAGCTGATGGTTGGAATGTTTCTGTTCTTCAGAATTGAGGTGGAAACCAGTCCCCCCTCAATGCTCGAGAGATTGCCAGAGAAGAAAACACCACAAAACAAGTGGTGAACCGGCTATCGTCTGGGACGTTCCAAGGGCTGGTGTAAGTGTAATTCTCCTCCTCATGTTACTGTTGATGTTGGTCACTTTTATGCGCCTTGCAGGAAGGAGGTAGTAAAGTATGGTTCACCGTCTCTGCCTCTTGTGGTGGTCCTCCACGATTCCACATCCAGGCGTTACCTGGATTCCAGCAGTCCTGAGGAATTTAGGGGAGGGGAGGGGAGGGGAGGGAGGTGGGGTGAAAGGTTTACCTGGGATACACTGCAGGCTTCATTTACAAGTTATGGATTTATTGGGATACCTACAGCTAATAAGAAGTCCGAACGAGGCTGGTGGGAGGATCCGTGACAAAATGTGCAGTGCAGCGCAAAAATAATTCATTCTGGATGGTTTAAAGAGAATTAGGCCAATCTGACCTGGGTAATTAGAGAATAATATAACTGTTCAAACTGGATGAACAATGAACAGAAATGGGCCAATTAGCCATACACGTGTATGTATTGACTCTGGAGCCGGGCACTTAAGTAAGAATGACCCAAATTGCACGTTTCACAGAGTAGGTTGCAGTAGGGTGGAAATTAGAGAATAACACACGTTACAAGAGCTGCTGCCTTGTTCATCTGTTTGGCCTCAACGAGAACATTTTGTGAGCCTGGCAGAAAACGATCTTTAGAACTTATTGAAGAAGGAAATGCAGATGCTGGAAAATCGAAGGTAGACAAAAATGCTGGAGAAACTCAGCGGGTGCGTCAGCATCTATGGAGCGAAGGAAATAGGCGACGTTTCGGGTCGAGACCCTTCTTCAGGATTTATTTTTCACGGTCAGGGCGTTGCAAGAAACGCTGGCATTTCTACCCGACACTCTCATTTCTCTTGAAAAATGGGTGCCCTATTTTCTTGAACCGCTGCAGTTCCTTCAGTTAGTCGTCCCCGCACAGCTGAGGGGCTAGCACTTGTACAATTCAGAGCCCATCAACAATGAAGGGGCCCATCAGCAATGAAGGACCACATGGGCCAACGTAAACCTCCTTTATATAACCTTGCTGAAATAAAAACGGGCTTCACAGGAGAGTTGTTGCACAATAACACAGAGTCAGTTGGTGAGATGTGAGGAGAAGGCGGTGGGGACCAAGTCAATGGATATTTTTAGGGTGGAGATTGATAGGTTCTTGATTAGCACGGGTGTCAGGGTTTCTGGGGAAAAGGCAGAAGAAATGGGTTGAGAGGGAAAGATAGATCAGTCATGTTTGAACGGTGGAGTAGACTTGATGGGTTGAGTGGCCTACTTCTGCTCTTATGACCTAGGAACCTTATGAGAGAGTGTATCCAAGAGGTGAATTGTAAGGAGCAGGGGGGGGGGTGTAAGGATGGAATTCCAGCGATGATAATGGAAGGCATAAGCAGTAGCAACAGGAGAGTTGAAATCAGGAAATCAAGGGTGGCTTTAGATGACAAGAAAGTGGCTGTCTGACGGGTCTGGTTGGTGACGTGAAGCCATCTGAAAGTGAAGCATCTGCTGAGACGAATCAGGGGAGGTTGAAGGTGGGGAATAATTACCAAACAAACAGACCGGTGAGACGGAACCACGGAAAACAATTGCTGCGTTAAATGCCTTCGAATCCAAGTCATTTGCAGAACAGTTTAGTTTTGTTTAGAGATATCCTGCATGGAAACAAGCCCTTCGGCCCACCGAGTCCGTGCCGACCAGATATCCCCGCTCATTAACACTACCCTATGCACATTAGGGACAATTGTACATAAATACCAAGGCGATTAACCAACAAACCTGTGCGTCTTTGGAGTGTGGGAGTCAACCGAAGATCTCGGAGAAAACTCACACAGGTCGCGGGGAGAAGGTGCAAACTCCGTACAGACAGCACCCGTAGTCAGGATCGAACCTGGGTCTCTGGCGCTGTGAGGCAGTAGCTCTACCGCCACGCCACTGTGCTGCCCTTGTTATTCACTCATGTTCTGGATAGTGAATGAGGAGAAACTATTTCCATTCAATGGAAGTCTATACTAGGGGCAGCACCATTTCACAGTTGGTGGAGTTGCTGCCTCATAGCACTAGAGATCCGGGATTAAATCTTCACCTCGGGAGCAGTTTGTGCGGATGTTGTACGTTCTACCATGGGTTTTCTCCGGGTGTTCCGGTTTCCTCTCACATTTCAAAGACTTTTCAAAGGTTTGTAGGTTAATTGCCTTCTGTAAATTGCCCCCTAGTGTGTAGGACATAGAACTAGTGTACGGGCGTCCGACGGGTGGCTGGGCTGAAGGGCCTGTTTCCACGCTGTATCTCTAACTTAAAAACACACTAAATTAAACGTTTTCTCGCACTGACGATGTGTGGAGATACGAGTGGCAGCGGAAAGAGTTAATTGTCACAGGTTTGTGGTGGGAATGAGCTTGCCATATCAGTGATGAACCCAGGTCTTCTCACAACTCCAACCAAGGAAGGGGAACTTTGAGACAAATCAATTAGACCGAGACTTGCCCATATCATATTCCGCTCTGAGACTTTGCAGCTATTCCCAGCCTTGGGCACGCAGCCAATAAGCACCTCTCACACAATCAGCCCATCCGCACAACAATATCCCCAGATTCAATCACGCTCTTTGTCTCTTCGACAATTAAAAGGTGAATGCCACACAGTGTAATAACTTGCATGCAACGTCGGAAAAACATTCTAAAGCCTTTCATGGGAACATTGACAAACAAAAATAATTGACCGTCACATAACAAGACTTTTGGGAAAATGGGCCAAGCTTTGATGTTAGGATAATGTCATTACAAAGGCAGGCATGGGCAAGATCGCAGAGAGTATTGAAAACAAGATGAGATTTAAAAAATCAAAATATTGAGGTCGTTTTGAAGGAGCAGATACTCATATTCTTGTACAATTGAAGGATGCCATTGGGCCCATCAAGCTCCTGCTAGCTCTCCGAGGCAATCCATTCAGTTCTGTTCCTCCGTTTATTTCACTCCAACTATTCTTTCACATATGCCCATCAACTCTCCCCAATCCGCCCGCCACCCACCTACAGCGAGGAGACAACCAACCCATCTGCACATCGCTGGGACTGGGACGTGGACGGAGACTGGTGAACTCTGGGGAAAGACCACGTGGTCGCTGGGAGAAAGCGCAAGGTCCACGTGAGACAGCATCCGAGATCAGGATCGAACCCGGGTTGCTGGAGCTGTGAGGCAGCGGAAGAAATCGAAGCAGGAAAAGAGAGGGGATGAGGATTAGGAAGAGATTAGGAAGAAGATTAATGCGGCACGGTGGCGCAGCGGTAGAGTTGCTGCCTTCCGGCACCAGAGACCCGGATTCGAACCTTACTACGGGTGCTGTCTGTACATGTTCTTCCTGTGACCTGCGCGGGTTTTCTGCAGGATGTCTGATTTCCTCCCACACTCCAAAATCGCACGAGTTTATAATAGGTTAATTGGTTTGGTATAATTGTAAATTGTTCCTAGTGTGCAGTGTATTGCTAGTGTACGGCGGTCGCTGGTCGGCACGGACTCAGTGGGCCGAAGGGCCTGTTCCCGCGCTGTATTTCTAAACTAAACTAAACTGAATGAGAAGCTGCAAGTACACAGCAGAGGGATTCAAACCGGGTTATGAAGAGGCCAGATTGCAGATAGAGAGGATGTGAGAGAAATGGAGGTTACAAAAGTAGGAATGAGCAAGATCACATCGCACTTTGAAAACAGGATGAGAATTTTAAAATCAAAGTGGAACCAATAAAGATTAATGAGCACAAAGGTAGATGGGACTGGGTTCAGGATGAGCAATGGCAGCCAGCGAGGGTTGTGTGAAAATACTGTAGTTATGTCTGGATTATAAATGTATTATTAATAAGGGCTTCAGCTCAGGAGGATGCAGGTAGACGTGGAAGATGTTACAGAAGTGGAAATGGATGGTCTGGCTCATGACATGGACACAAGTTCGAACATTTATTTGGGATAAATATGACACCAAGGCAGCTCTGGACCTCAGACCATTGGGGAGAGTCCCTGGGCAGCAGCATGGAGTTACATTTGTTGTGTAGGAAGGAACTGCAAATGCAGGTTTAAACCGAAGATAGACACAAAAACCTGGAGTAACTCAGCAGGTCATGCGGCACCTTTGGGGAAAAGGAATAGGTGATGTTTTGGGTCGAGACCTAAAGAAGAAAGGTCTGAAGAAGGGTCTCGACCTGAAACGTCACCTATTCCTTTTCGCCTGACCCGCTGAGGCACTCCAGCTATTGGTGTCTTCCATTCATTGTGATGGGGAAGGAAAGCTTTAGTTTATGCCTCTCCAGTGGTTCGTTGTAGGACATTTCTGCTGAAACAGTGTTGGATATCAGACAGTTAAACATGATGGTACACAAGAGGTGCTGGCGTGTTAGAGCATTGTCATCTGTCATCTATATAAAAAACACTTGAGTCTATGAAAGATAAACGTAGGAGATGGCAATGTGAATGGATGCAGGGTATTTATAAGATCATCATGAAGGGGTTGATTACAGACTGTGTTTCATGAGTCAGATATGGCTGCTGATCTCTGTCAGGTATTGGATCTCTTGGAGTGCCTTTAGTGAATCATCTCTCCACATGGGTTCAGCTCACAAACCCAAAGGCTCTCTGCACAGCAAAGCAGTTGACGCATTGGTTTCACGTTGACCTCAGTTTGGCTGAACTAAATGATGGATGGATGTAAAGTCAGCCTTGCCACTGTGAATGCGAGCAGCCACAACAATACCACAGTGGACCGCTGACTACACCAGGACTGGTTTACAATTCCACTCACACCTTGCTTGGCCTTGCAGCTTTTATTATTTTATTTAATTTGTTCAAAGCACATGGACAACCTTTATAGTCCATTACTAATTACATTGAACCTAGAGGTTTGCTTATCTGCTTCAAGGCAGCTGAGACTCATAAAGTCATAGAGCCTTACAGTGTGAAAACAGGCCCTTCAGCCAACATGTCCCACCTACACTAGTCCCACCTGCCCGTGTTTACCCCATATCCCTCTAAACATGTCCCATGTACCTGTCTAAATGTTTCTTAAATGTTGCTGTAGTACCTGCAAGAGAGAGTTAGTTAGAGCTCGTAAAGATAGCAGAGTCAAGGGATATGGGGAGAAGGCAGGAATGGGGTACTGATTGGGGATGATCAGCCATGATCACATTGAATGGCGGTGCTGGCTCGAAGGGCCGAATGGCCTACTCCTGCACCTATTGTCTATTGTCTGCCTCAACGACCCCCCTCCGGCAGCTTGATCCATACACCCACCACCCTTTGTGTGAAAAAGTTACCCCTCAGGTTCCTATTAAATCTTTCCCCCCTCACATTAAACCTATGCCCTCTGGTTCTCGATTCCCCTACTCTGGGCAAGAGACTCTGTGCATCTACCCGATCTATTCCTCTCAAGACTTTGTAGACAGTCGATCACATGGTGTCACATACGTCAGAAACTAGGGGAGGATTGTAAATGTCCTTCCTTTACAGATATAATGCATCAAATGGGTTTAAACGATAATCCCAATAGTTTCATGGCCACCATTGTCGAGACTAGCTCTTTCTTCAATTGAAAATGTCTTCATGGTGGGATCTAATTTAATGATCTCTGGGTCACTGATCAAGCAGCTGGACTATTAGCCAATAACCAAAATGGCAACCCATTCTCCTGCTGAATAAGTTAACTGAGCCCAAGATGGGAATTAGTGCAGTTCCCTTGGCTTGTATCCACTTCACAGAGCACTTTAGACTTTAGAGATACAGCGCGGAAACAGGCCCTTCGGCCCTCCGAGTCCACGCCAACCATCGATAACCCCGTATACTAACTCTATCCTATACACTAGGGACATCTTACAATTTTTACCAAAGCCAATTAATCTGCAAACCTATATGTTGTTTGGAGTGTGGGAGGAAGCTGGAGCACCTGGAGAAAACCCAAGTGGTCACAGTGGGAACGTGCAAACTCCACGCAAACAGCGATTCTACCAGCTGCGCTACTGCACACCTCCATCCCGTGCCTTTACAATCCAACGATTCTGATTATTTTCAATATTCCCGAGATTTCACGACCCCCCCCCCAAAAAAACCCCCCACGAGGTTGCAAAGTGAAGCATAAGATTCTGATTGAATAAAGTTCCTTTCGTGGCGAACTCGCCAATTCACGCTCGGATAACCTTGCACAGTTTCTGGTGGCTATAAAACTGAGCGAGAAGCCAACAGGTTAACAAGAGAAAGAGCATTTCATGCGGCTGACAAATCCCCCAAAAACCTCTCCGTTCTTTCCTCAAGTTTCTTTCGAGCTGAGAGTCTGGAAGTTGGTGACCTCCAGAGTGACCTCAGCCAGCCTAGAACGAGTCACCACACACGTTACAAATCGTCAGCTCTCAGCTTGCCTTCCAGGACCGTCTCCACCCCTGGAGGCCTGGCAGCAGAGATCTACGTTTTGCAATTGACACCAACTAAATGATTCATCAGGGCCAGAAGAGCCTTCCTCAGGGCGCAGACAGCAGCCGAGGCAACAGGAGCTCCTCGGCTTGCCTGGGCTCTCCGACAACTATCCCAATCGATGCTCTCTGCAGCTCCGTGGCTGGAGTCAAGTTTCCAGGAGCAAGAGAAGCCGGGACAGGGACCTCATGCAATCCATCCGCACACCTTGGCACCGTGCCACAAGAGCAGGAATCTAACACCGCACTCTGCCCACAGCCCTGAATCAAGCCTGCTTCTCGCTTGACACATTGCCAGCCCAGGTCCCCTCCTGCAAGATGAAAGCACACAACTACAATTTCTTCAGTACCGATGTTGTCAAGCTGGAAAGGGATGCAGGAGACGAGGGCTCAAGGGTCGGAGGTTATAGGGAGCAGTTGAGCAGGCTAGGACTCTATTCCTTGGAGCGCAGGAGGATGACGTGTGATCGAAAAGAGGTGCACAAAATGATGGGAGGAATAGGTCGGGTAAATGCGCCGAGTCTCTTGCCCAGTGTAGAGGAAATCGAGAATCAGAGGACATAGGTTTAAGGTGACGGGAGAAGATTTAATAGGAACCTGAGGGGTAACTTCTTTACACAAAGGGTGGTGGGTGCATGGAACGAAATGCCGGAGGAGGTAGTTGAGGCAGGTACTATTCCAGATTTTAAGAAACAGTTACATAGATACATAGAAAATAGGTGCAGGAGTAGGCCATTCGGCACTTCGAGCCTGCACTGCCATTCAATATGATCATGGCTGATCATCCAACTCAGTATCCCGTACCGGCCTTCTCTCCATACCCCCTGATCCCCTTAGCCACAAGGGCCACATCTAACTCCCTCTTAAATATAGCCAATGAACTGGCCTCAACTACCCTCTGTGGCAGAGAGTTCCAGAGATTCACCACTCTCTGTGTGAAAAAGTTTTTCCTCATCTCGGTTAAGGCAGGTACATGGATAGGACAGGCTTGGAGGGATATGGGCCAAACGCAGGCAGGTGGGACTAGTATAGATGGGACAAGGGGTCACAGTTTAAGGATAAGGGGGAGGTCTTTTAGGACCGAGATGAGAAAATCATTTTTCACACAGAGAGTGGTGAATCTCTGGAATTCTCTGCCACAGAAGGTAGTTGAGGCCAGTTCATTGGTTATATTTAAGAGGGAGTTAGATGTGGCCCTTGTGGCTAAAGGGATCAGGGGTTATGGAGAGAAGGCAGGTACAGGACACTGAGTTGGATGATCAGCCATGCTCATATTGAATGGCGGTGCAGGCTCGAAGGGCCGAATGGCCTACCCCTGCACCTATTTTCTATGTTTCTATTTTCTATGACATATTAGCTGGTGTGGGCAAGTTGGGCCGAAGGGCCTTTTTCCACGTTGTGCGAGGTGAACGACAGGAAATTGTGGAGTAGGTGAAGGAGGAAGGTGGTGAAGAGAAGGGAGCGGAATTCCCGCTTTGCTCCATGATCGGGGGCACCAGACCCAGTCGGGTCCGGCCGTCTGGGAGCGAAGGACAGTTGTCAAGAGGGTTAAAAGAGTGAAGAGTGTTTAATCATCTTAAACACTGGGTACTGAACAATGCAAACCTTACCTGCTGCAACACTACAGGCCGATTAGCATGACAAATAAATATACAATGAACAATAAAGCAATAACAATACAGAGAAATGATCAGCAAATTACTGGGGAGTAATTGATTATAGATTGTATATCACTTCCTCGTGCCAATATTCATCCATCAAGAAACATTTCAGATGCAGATTACGTGCTCAATAGACAATAGACAATAGACAATAGACAATAGGTGCAGGAGTAGGCCATTCGGCCCTTCGAGCCAGCACCACCATTCAATGACTGATCATCCCCAATCAGTACCCCATTCCTGCCTTCTCCCCATATCCCCTGACTCCGCTGTTTTTAAGAGCCCTTTCAGTATCGCAGGGTGCTGATTGGAAAACCGCTTGCAACATCATGGCACAGAACACACTTCGAAAAGCACCTCATTGGATGCAAGACTCTTCAGAATAATGCACGGTCATGAATTAATACGACTCTTCCTTCATGTTCGTCAGCCATTAGCCCAGGCATAAAGGTTCAACATAACCTGACTGCTTTTCTTATATTTAATTTCCAAAATATCAGGTTTTCACAAGTGATCGGAGCAGAATTAGGCCATTCGGCCCATCAGGTCTACTCCGCCATTCAATCATGGCTGATCTGTCTTTCCCTCTCGAACCCATTCTCCTGCCTTCTCCACATAACCCCTGACTCCCGTACTAATCAAGAATTTATTTCCTGATCTTTCTTGGTGACTGGGGGCGAATTTTGGGATGGAGGAGGTGGGGCAGCAGAGTGACGCAGCGATAGAGTTGCTGCCTCACAGCGCCAGAGACCCGGGTTTGATCCTGTGCACGGGTGCTGTCTGTACGGAGTTTGTACGTTCTCCCCCATGACCTGCATGGGTTTTCTCCGGGATCACCGGTTTCCTCCCACATTCCAAAGAGGTACAGGTTTGCGGGCTTATTGGCCTGGTATCATTGTGTGTAGACTAGCTTTCGTATGTGGGGATTGCTGGCCGGCGCGGATTCGATGGGCCGAAGGGCCTGCTTCTGCACTGTATCTCTAAAGTCTAAAGTCATATCCTCAGCTAGAACATGAGCACTTTCCTCAACTGTTGCTAAACATGAAAAACATAAGAATATAAGCAGGGGAGGTCATTCGGCCCATCATTCCTGTTCCACCATCCAATCCGATCAGAACTGATCTTTATCTCAGCCCTTCTTAACTTAGTTTAGTTTAGTTTATTGTCACCTGTACTAAGGTTCAGTGAACAGATTTTGTCGAGCGCTATTCAGTCAGCGGAAAGACAATACATGGTTACAGTCAAGCCATTTGCAGTGTACGGATACATGATAAGGGATATCCCAGATTCCCAACTTCAAGTAGCACTTGCTTTCTCTCCATCTCCATCCCTTTCCCAGTTCTCCCACCAGTCTTACTGTCTCCGAATACATGTTATCTCTGCACCACCCACTCCCCTGACAACAGTCTGAAGCACGGCAAGAATGTCATTGTCCTATCAGGGACACATGACAATAAACCTTGAATCTTGAAGAAGGGTCTCGACCCGAAACGTCACCCATTCCTTCTCTCCAGAGATACTGCCTGTCCCGCTGAGTTACTCCAGCGATTTGTGTCTATCCCAGATTCCCAAAGTCCCTTGACGTCGAATGATTTTTCATCCCGCTTTAAGCAAGCAGATGAAAGTCAGGCAGGGTTTGAAGCAGGCAGATGATCTCTCCTGCCTCATTACTGCCCAGGCAACCCAATACAAAGCGAGCATGTTAAACATTACTCCAGGTGAACTATCCATCATTGCTGCCCTCGAGCCCCAAGCAGGCATGGAGTGTTGTTTTGACATAATACAGCCAGTGTACGAGGATCACTGGTCACCCACTGACCCACTGGTTACAAATCATCCTCCCCTTCACTACACAGCTGCTGCCTAGCACAGCGGCAGTCATACTAGGAGTAAGTCATACTAGGAGTAGAATTAGGCCATTTGGCCCATCAAGTCTACTCCGCCATTCAATCATGGCTGATCTATCTCTCCCTCCTAACCCCACACTCCTGCTGCCTTCCCATAACCTCTGACTCCCGTAGTAATCAAGAATCTATCTCTCTCTGCCTTAAAAATATCCACTGACTTGGTCTCCACAGCCTTCTGTAGTAAAGAATTCTACAGATTCACCACACTCTGAGTAAAGAAATTTCTCCTCATCTCCTTCCTAAAAGAACGTCCTTTAATTCTGAGGCTGTGACCTCTGGTCCTAGACTCTCCCACTAGTGGAAACATCCTCTCCACATCAGGAAGTCAAGTCAAGAGTGTTTTATTGTCATATGTCCCGGACGGGACGATCAGCAGCTAGGGAAGGAGTTGTATCCATACTCACGTGTTGTGGAGCACACACCAGCCGCAGTGAGGGTCTCCCGATCCCAGGCAATCCGTGCACGCCTTGTACTGTTCACACGCTTCCACAGGGACCCTGGTCAACTGCAAGCAAAGAAAACGGGGAAGATGTTTCAATAAAAAGGTCAAATTAGCAACGTGGCATCAGGTTATATCTGCAAAGACATCGATAGCCCCGACATCCGAAGTATAGAACGTTAAACTGAAATGCACTGTGATGATAGATGGAAGGCCCCAAAGACTGAGCCTGCGCCACAGAGTGCCAGGCACAGTATCAGAACCAGTAACACAGTGCACGCAACAAAGGCCCACCACTCCACCTCCAGGTCCCTCAGATCGGCCGACTTGGGGTTGCTGAATATCCCGCGGTCTAGGCATAAGCTCAGGGGCGACCGCGCCTTTGCGGTTGCAGCCCCTAGACTGTGGAACAGCATCCCCCTTCCCATCAGAACTGCCCCCTCCATCGACTCCTTTAAGTCAAGACTAAAAACTTATCTATACTCCCAAGCCTTTCTTGACGTCCTCTGAGCGAGGGCTACGTGTATATATGTATGTAGTTTGTTTGTTTATATTATTCTTATAACAAATGTAAAGCACTTTGGCCAACGAGAATTGTTTTTTAAATGTGCTATATAAATAAATGTGACTTGACTTGACTTGACTTGACTTGACTTGTCACTGTACCTCGGTACACGTGACAATCAACTAAACTGAACTGAGGGCCGGAACAATACACGTTCTGGGCCAGCCAGCACCACAGACCCAGAGACACAAGGCCCAAGCCAAGGTCCGTGCAACAGATCCCGAAGCCCAGGCCAGTGGGACTGAGCCAAGAAGACATCAAGCTGAAAAGGGTGCAGAGAAGATTTACAAGGATGTTGCCAGGACTCGAGGGCCTGAGCTATAGGGAAAGGTTGGGCAGGCTAGGACTCTATTCCCCGGAGTGCAGGATGATGAGGGGTGATCTTACAGAGGTGTACAAAATCATGAGAGGAATAGATCGGGTAGATGCACAGAGTATCTTGCCCAGAAGCAGAGGACATAGGTTTAAAGTGAAGGGGGAAAGGTTTCATAGTAATCTGAGGGGTAACATTTTCACACAAAGGGTGGTAGGTGTATGGAACGAGCTGCCCGAGGAGGTAGTTGAGGCAGGTACTATCACAATGTTTAAGAAACATTTAGACAGGTACATGGATAGGATGGGTTTGGAGGGACATGGACCAAATGCAGGCAAGTGGGACTAGTGTAGAAGGGACATGTTGGCCGGTGTGGGCAAGTTGGGCCGAAGGGCCTTTTCCATGCTGTAAGCCTCAATGACTCTATTTGAGGTGCCCACGTGCTTTGAGAAGCCCACTGTCACCCGGGAACCAAAAACAAGCAAGCTTGCGTGTCTTATTGACAACCCCCGCAGTGCTTCTGGCATCCACTATCATGAAGTGTTTTGAGGGACTAGTCATGGTGCACATCAATTTCCAGCCTCCCAAACAACCTCAATCTCCCACAATTTGCCTAGTGCCGCAAACAGGTCCATGGCAGATGCCATCGTCCTGGCACTACATTCACCCCTGGAACATCTGGATAACAAGGACACCTCCTCCACACAACAATGACTGCAGCTCCATCTTCAACACCATAATTCCAACCAAAGTCATCTCCAAACGCCCGGACCTAGAATTCAGCACTCTTCTCTGTAACTGGATCCGAACACTCACGACTCTACAGCCAAACTCTGTCGACAGCATGAATGCTCTTCTCCATTTGCAAGTTTGCAAATGGCAGCCCCATAGTGGAGATCGAATAATGCTAAAACAGGGTGCAGGATGGGGATAGAGAGCTCAGCATCACGGTGTCAAGACAACAGCCTCTCCCTGAATGTTAGCAAAATGAAGGAGCTAGTCCATGACTTTAGAAAGCAAGGTGAGGAAATCGCCGCAGTCTACACCAAGCGTGTATCATCATGTGGAGATAGACTAGAGCTTCAAGTTCCTCAGCATAAATATCACCAATGAATTTTCCTGGTCCAACCACATTGATATTCTGGTCAAGAAAGCCGTCAATGGCTCTGCTTCCTCAGAAGACCAAGGAAATTTGGCACGTCTTGAATGACTCTTACTCATTTCTATGGAGGCACCATCGAAGCATCATATTGAGATGTATCACACCTTGGTTCACCTATTGCTGTGCCCAAGAGTGCAAGAATTTGCGGAGAGTTCAGTTTAGTTTAGAGATACAGCGTGGAAACAGGACCTTCGGCCCACCAGGTCCACGCCGAGCAGCGATCCCCGCACGTAACACTACCCTACACCCACTAGGGACAATATTTACATTTATACCAAGCCAATTAACCTACAAACCCGTACGTCTTTGGAGTGTGGGAGGAAACCGAAGATCACGGAGAAAACCCGCACGTGGTCACGGGGAGAACGTACAAACTCCGTACAGGCAGCACCCGTAGTCGGGATCGAACCCGGGTCTCCGGCGCTGCATTCGCTGTAAGGCAGCAACTCTACCGCTGCGCCACCGTGACCGCCCTGTGCAACCCTGTTGCGGTGCAACCCAGTCCGTGACGTGAACCAGCCTCATAACCCCCCCCCCCCCGACTCCATGTATACCTCACACCCCCTTGGGAAAGCAGCCGGCATAATCAAGGACCACTCACAGCCCAGTCAATCCCTCTCCAATTGACCAGAATATACAAAAACTGCAAACCATCTCCCAACAGATTCAAGGACAACTTTCCCCCCACTATTATCCGGCCCTTGCATGGACCCCCATATGCTGAGGATGCATTCCCTCGTCTCCACATTTACTACAGCACCTCAGTATACGTGACAGCAATAAGCCAATATTTGGTTAGCCATGTGCAAGATGCAATTTGCAAAAACATGATTGCTGGGATATGATGTGATATTTCATGAATAAGTTTAGTGATATGACATTTGGTTGACGATGCTGAGAATGCAGATTGCGAATGCCATGTATAAATTATGGGAAGATGGGTGGTAATTGATTTAAGGTACATGAAATATGATACACAGTTATGAAATGTTGAGTAAACAGCATTTAACACAAGTCTGCTTCGTATAAAGACAACACGCGCTCTCCAAAGCAGCAGCTGCATGAAAAGCGGGTTAATGTTCTGCATTTGACGCTGCTCAGAGATGCACAGGGAGAGCTCTCTGCCACATGAGGAACCTCCTTCAGCCCGTTTTAACGGCGTGCAGGGGCCCCATAGCAGAAGCGTCCACGTGGCGGGGCTGGAAACTGGAAGTATCCCGAGCTAATTCTGCTCCCACCATCATCTATTGCGACAAGTGATGGCTCCCACTGATTGTCGCCGGAAGCTTGCGTCCTTTTCAGGACGGTCGATGACAGCGAGGTCAACATTTGAAAGACGGTAGATGGAGACGAAAGAAGAGGAATAGTGTGCAGTTCAAGCATATTTCACTTTTCCAGCACTAATAATTTAGTCTAAATGCTGCCACAATTCAGTTTAATTTAGTTTGAGAGAAACAGGCCCTTCGGCCCACTGAATACGCGCCGACAAGTGATCATCCCGCACAGCGCGGAAACAGGCCCTTGGGCCCACCGAGTCCGCACCAATCCCAGCACATTAACACTGCTGTGAGGCAGCAATTCTACTGCTGCGCCACCGTGCCACCCTAAGATAGGGACTGTTTCCAAAGTTCAAAGTTCAAAGTTCAAATCTATTTGTCACATGCATCATAAGGTGCAGTGAAATGTAATCCCAAGTGCATGGGAGGTTGAGGGTTAAACTTGCAGAGGTATATAAAGTCATGAGGGGCATAAATACAATGGATTGTCACAGTATTTTTCCAGGAAAGGTGAATCAAACACTAGAGGGTGAAGATTTAAGGTGAGAAGGCAAAGGTTTAAAAGGGTCCTGATGGGCACCGTTTTCACACAGAGGGTAGTTGGTTTATGGAACAAGCTACCAGAGGAAATGTGTGGGGAGGAACTGCAGATGCTGGTTTAAACCCAAGATAGACACCAAATGCTGGGGTAACTCAGCGGGTCAGGCAGCATCTCTGAAAAAAAAGGAATAGGTGATGTTTCGGGACGAGACCCTTCTTCAGACTACCAGAGGAAGATTCAGAGGCAGATACAATTACAATGTTTAACAGACATTTGGACAGATACGTGGATGGAAAAAGTTTGGATCAAAACCAGGCAAAAGGGATGAGCTCAGAAAGACAACTTGGTTGGGCGTGGACAAGTTGGGTCAAAGGGCCTGTTTCCATGCTGTACAACTCTACGAATCTATGGGAGATGCTGCCTGACCTGCTAAAGATTCCTGGCATTCTGTGTTTTGGTTTCAGCTTGTCCCACTGAGGTGGGGACCCGGGGAATCCCTGCTTCATTTGCCACAGCAGCTGTTCTCAACACCACACTGAGTCAAAGCAGCTGTGCAACAACCAGGAACCCTTGTAACGCATCAAGTGCACATCGTACAGCAGCAACAGAACCATATTGTATCATTGTCTGTTGAAATGTAGACGTAATCTTGCCAGAAAGATGGCAGAGAAATCACCAGATCATAAACCATGCATCCAATCACAAATCACCAGATCACAAACCATGCATCCCATCACAAATCACCAGATCACAAACCATGCATCCAATCACAAATCACCAGATCACAAACCATGCATCCAGTCACAAATCACCAGATCACAAACCATGCATCCCATCACAAATCACCAGATCACATACCATGCATCCAGTCACAAATCACCAGATCACAACATGCATCCAATCACAAATTACCAGATCACAACATGCATCCAATCACAAATTACCAGATCACATACCATGCATCCAGTCCCAAATCACCAGATCATATACCATGCATCCCATCACAAACCATATCTCACAAATCAAAAAATTCAACTCCCAACCTCCAAAGTACATGTTTTTTTTAAAGTGGTTTATATTTGCTGTCAGTAGGCAAGTAATAATGGAATACAGAGTGCTGGAGTAACTCAGCGGGTCAGGCAGCATCTCTGGAGGACATGGGCAGGCGACGTTTTGGGTCGGGACCCTTTTCAGATTTAAGGAATAATAGAACTTTTTCCCCATATTATTCACACTCACGTACGCACACTCACGTACACACACTCACGTACACACACTCACGTACACACACTCACGTACACACACTCACGTACACACACTCACATACACAGACTCACATACACACACTCACGTACACACACTTGCGTACACACACTCACATACACACACTCGCGTACACTCACTCACACACACACACTCACACACACACACTCACATACACAAACTCACGTACACAGACTCATAGAGTCCCAGCCTGCCCAACCTCTCCCGATATCTCAGACCCTCGAATCCTGGCAACATCCTTGTAAATCTTCTCTGTACCCTTTCCAGCTTGACAACATATCAAAGCAATATTTCTCTATCCAATTTTCTAGACATCTGGCTCACCAGGTAATGTTTGACGAGCTGCCTTCACCTTAAACCTATATGTCCTCTGGTCCTCGATTCACCAACTCTGGGCAAGAGACTTCACGGCAATGATCATTACAGAAACAAAAAGGAAATGAAAGCAGCATCTAACTTAGCTTAACTGCTAATTGTATTAGTTAGTTTTCTGCTATTTGGATCTTGCCGTGCATGCACAAACTGCTGTGCTCAGCCGCACAAAGGCACGTGAAATGTATTTAATTGACTGCGATTTGGTCAATTCTAAGGACTGACAACAAAGCGGACCAGGGGCAGACAGCTTGCCATGCATGGAGTTTACATGCACACACCGTGCCTGGCAAGCAGGGACAATGAACATAAATCAGCAAAATAACAGCCCTTTATAAATAAAATACTGATCAATACTCAATGCTGTGCAAGCCAATTGCTTTATTCAGCTGTGCTGTGCTTACAGTCGCTGACACAATCCATTATTGAAGATGTCAGCCAAAACAGTCAGGCAGTCAGCAGCAGCAGCAGCAGGCAAACACTGGCTTTCGCTCGGAAAGCAGTGGGAACGCCGTGCGGCATGAGACAGCACGCCCCCTCGTCAGTCACAGCGCTCAATACCTTCTCATTTCGGAAAAGTGCAAAAGCCGAGAGAGAGAGAGAGAGAAAAAAATCAATTGAGGGCACAGCCACGTGAAGTATCTCAGTCCCTGTGTTTGCCCAGAGGGAGACTGGCTCCACACCGAACACTGAAGCTCATTAGGGCAAGGATCGCCACACAAGAAAAAACCCTGCAAGCAGACAATGCCTCAGACTGAAAGCAGCCATTCATCCGATGGGATCATTGAACGATGAGCAGTACAGCACAGGCAGAGGCCCTTCAGCCCACAAAGCCCGTGCCGGACATGGTGCCAAGCTAAACTAATCTACTCAGTCTACACATGATCATCGCTCCATCCCCTGTATATTCATAAAAACCTCTTCAATGCAACTATCCCAGAAATGATAACGTATGATGAGCGTTTGTCGGCGCTGGGCCTGTACTCGCTGGAGTTTAGAAGAATGAGGGGGGAACCTCATTGAAACGTACAGAATAGTGAAAGGCTTGGACAGAGTGGATGTGGAGAGGATGTTTCCACTAGTGGGAGAGTCTATGAGTAGAGGTCATAGCCTCAGAACAAAAGGACTTTTTTTAGGAAGGAGATGAGGAGTAATTTCTTTGGTCAGAGGGAGGTGAATCTATGGAATTCTTTGCCACAGAAGGCTGTGGAGGCCAAGTCAGTGGATATTTTTAAGGCAGAGATAGAGAGATAGATTCTTGATTAGTGTGGGTGACAGAGGTTATAGGGAGAAGGCAGGAGAATGGGGTTGGGAGGGAGAGATAGATCAGCCATGATTGAATGGTAGAGTAGACTTGATGGGCCGAATGGCCTAATTCTATTCCTTTCACATGACCTTATGATGACGTCAGCCTCCACCACCACTCCTGGCAGTGCGTTCCAGGCCCCCACCAATCACTGTGCGAAAAACCTGCCTCTAACATCTCCTTTAAACTTTGCCCCTCTCACGGTAAAGCTATGTTCTCTAGTCTTTGACATTTCCATCCTGGGAAAAAAAGGTTCTGATTGTCTACCCTATCTAAGTTCATATGTTGTAGTTGCAGAATTAGACCATTCGGCCCATCAAGTCTATTCCGCCATTCAATCATGGCTGATCTATCCATCCCTCTCAACCCCATTCTCCTGCCGTCTCCCCATAACCCCTGACCCCCGTACTAATCAATGCCTCTCATAGATTTATTGGCCCTAATTGATTGGGATTGAGGTTGACTTTAACTCCCACTCCACCAAACGATTAAAAGTGGGCTCACTTCTTGTGCTGGAAGCACCACCACTCAACCTCCCATCACCAAATGTGCCTCCACCCACATTTCCGCATCGCTCTCAGCTCCAACAGCATTGCTATGCCGTGCCAATTAGTAAGCAAGCACACGTGTTGTCATCCAATGGGTTAAATGTTGATCAAACAGTTGTGTTTCCCATCCTAAGTTAAAATGTGCCCAGAAAGGTTGGCATCGGTAGTGCTGCTCCAGTGACCTGGGTTTGAACCTGACTACTTGTGCTGTCTGTGTGGAGTTCGCACATTCTCCCAGATGCTCCTGCTTCCACCCACATTCCAAAAACGTGCAGGTTTGCAGGTTAAATGTGCAGGAAGGAACTACAGATGCTGGAGTAACACAGCGGGCCAGGCAGCATCTCTGGAGAGAAGGAATGTGACGTTTCACCTCCTCACCTAATGTCACCTATTCGTTTTCTCCAGAGATGCTGCCCGACCCGCTGCGTTACTCCACCATTTTGTGTCCGTCTTCAGGCTTGTAAGTAAATTGTCTTCTGTAAATTGTCCCTAGTGTGTAGGATGTGAACGTGGAATACCATGGAACTAGTGTGAATGGGTGATCGATGGTCAGCATGGACTCAGCCGGTTTCCACACCATATCTCTAAACTAAACTAACACTAGAATGGTTATTTGAGTTGCTTGTAGTCAGATCCTGAATGAGCGATCTTTAATACATCTGTAGTTGACTGCCTGATGTACCACTCACTGCCTGCGGGGGCAGTAGAAATGGAGTCTGTGGGGAAAGGGCATTGAATGGGCACCTGAGAGGAATAATCGGCATGGTTTTGAGGAAGAGGAGTAGCAGAGTGTCGATACTGACAGAAATACTCTCTACATTTGATGGACAGAATAGCTCCCGTGATTCTCGAAATCTTGGATAGACTCCAGGACAAACCTGGATGTGTAGTTATCCTAATGAAGCCATACAGAAGGGCACGGTGGCGCAGCGGTAGAGTTGCTGCCTCACAGCGCCAGAGACCCTGGTTCGATCCTGACTACGGGATCCCCCGTGTACATTCTCCCCGTGACCTGCGTGGGTTTTCTCCAGGTGCTCTGGTTTCCTCCCACATCCCAAAGACGTACACGTTTGTAGGTTAATTGGCTTTGGTAAAAAAAAAAGGGCATATTGTCCCTAGTGTGAAAGATGGTGTTAGTGTTCGGGGATTGCTGGTCGGCAAGGACTCGGTGTGCTGAAGGGCCTGTTTCTGCCCTGTAATCTCTAAACTAAACGTCAACAAAAGAAGACTTCATGAACTCTAATAAAAATAGTGGACCACTGGATCACTTACTGTTGAAGGATGAATGTTGACCAAACAATGCGATAGCCCCCTGTTCTCACTCAAATAGTCTCAGAAGCTCTTGTAGGGTCAGCATCAACACCATAGAGAAACACTCCCAGAGTACCACACCATACATTTTACCACACACACCTGATACTTGGGCACCCAGTACAGAGGGGGGAGGGTCGTGAGGGGGGGGGGGAAGGGGGTCTCCCTGTCGGTTTGCTCTTGGGCTTGCCAAGATGGCCATTCGCGGGTCCAGGCAGCGGGTAGTCGACGGCCACACTGGAGTCGGCTGCCTGCCCGCCCCATTCCCGGGCCCATGTCCGTGCCCGCGAGGGGACACGCGGTGTCCACGGGGACTTTGGAGGCCTTCCGTGAACGCTGGTCGCCGTTGGGGGGTTGAGTGTAATACTGATGAGGACGACGTTATTTTACAATTGATGCCGGTTGTTTTTGTAGACTGCCACAAGGACAGTTTTGATTGTGTTACTTTTTTTTGTAAGTTTGTTTTGTTTCTGAATAAAAGTATTTGTATTCAAAAAATATATATATATATTTTTTTTTTAAAGTACCACCAGCCCAGACCACAACCATCTAACTCATCCTTCCACAGTCGTGGATGTCTGCCAAATGAATGAGAATTAAAGATACAAACAAAGCAGAACAATATTTTAATAATACTGTGTGTGTGAAGGAGCTGCAGATGCTGGTCGAAACCAGAGGTAGACACAACGGGCTGGAGTAATTCAGCGGGACAGGCAGCATCTCCGGAGAGATGGAATGGTGGACGTTTCGGGTCGAGACCCTTCTTCAGACTTTTTAATTCAGATACTTTCATAATACAAGTTAGATAATTAAAACCAATGTTCACTTTCATTCATAATTTAATGTTTATACAGATGACTTTTTCACTGGCAATGTGAACCGTTGTGGAGCGGCACGGTGGCGCAGCAGTAGAGACCCGGGTTCGATCCTGACTACGGGGGCTGTCTGTATGTAGTTTCTACGTAGCCCCCCGTGACCTGTGTGGGTTTTCTCAGAGATCTTCGCTTTCCTCCCACACTCCCAAGACGTACAGGTTTGTAGATTAATTCGTTTGGTTGAAATGTAATATTGTCCCTAGTGTGTGCGTGTGTGTAGGGTAGTGTTAATGTGCGGGGATCGGTGGTCGGCGCGGACTCGGTGGGCCGAAGGGCCGCTTTCCGTGCTGTATCTCCAAACTAAACTAATCTCAACTCAGCAGCTGTAGACTGAAAGCCCTGTCCCACTTTACGAGTTCATTCAAGAGCTCTCCCGAGTTTAAAAAATAATCAAACTCGTGGTAAGCACGTAGAATGAACGTAGCGGGTACGTCGGAGTTCGGGGACGTCTCTTAGCGACTCATAACGCTAACGGCAGGTACTCGGGAAACGCGGTAAGCTCGGGAAGACTCGGGAAGAATTTTCAACGTTGAGAAATGTCCTCGAGAGCCCCGAGTACCCGAGAATCAGGGCAAACTCGGGAGAACTCGTACAGTGGGACAGGGCTATGACCAGAAACAAGTGATCTCGCCTCGACATAACAAAATAAGTAAAATCTTCCCTCAATCAATGTTCCACGAGATCTGGCAATCTAACCCCGAGCAGTTATTACCCTAAAGTGTTGTCAAGCTGCTTTGCCACATCTGTGCGACATATTTCAATAATTACAGCTATCAAAAATCCATTACAATCCAGCAGACGTCTTTCTCGGTTTCACACACCAGCACTTAGAGCACTTCACCTGAGGAGGCCCAGGATTGGAGGTACATTTGCGGTACAAACTTTGGTGTAGGTAAAGAGGACAAAGACTCACAAGTCTTTCGATGAAACCTCCCGCCATTATTATCACTGCCTGACAAGAAGACTCTGGAATTCTGTCCCCTTCTCTAACTTAGACAATAATAATCTTCAGACAACATTAACCCTGACAGTTCTTTCCACATATAGTCATAGATGGGATCATGGAGTCATACCGCAGTGAAACAGGCCCTTCGGCCCAACTTGCCCATGCATTGTCACATGATATGTTCCCAATGTTGGGCGAGTCCAGAACCAGGGCCACAGTCTTAGAATAAAGGGGAGGCCATTTAAGACTGAGGTGAGAAAAAAACTTTTTCACCCAGAGAGTTGCGAATTTGTGGAATTCCCTGCCACAGAGGGTAGTGGAGGCCACGTCACTGGATGGATTTAAGAGAGAGTTAGATAGAGCTTTAGGGGCTAGTGGAGTCAAGGGATATGGGGAGAAGGCAGGCACGGGTTATTGATTGGGGACGATCAGCCATGATCATAATAAATGGCGGTGCTGGCTCGAAGGGCCAAATGGCCTCCTCCCGCACCTATTTTCTATGTTTCTATAAGGGAATAACGTTTAGTCCAAAACAAAGCCAGTGAATTCCCATCGAGGATAGTCCAAGGGTCTCCAATGGGGCAGATAGTAGTTCAGGACTTCCCTGTGGATGTGGTAGGATGATTCAGTTGCCTGATAACAGCTGTGAAGAAACTGTCCCTGAATCTGGAGGTGTGTGTTTTCACGCTTCTATACCGTTTGCCTGAAGGGGGAGGGGAGAAGAGGGAGTGGCCAGGGTGCGACTCGTCCTTGATAATGCTGCGGGCCTTGCCGAGGCGGCGTGTGGTATCAATGGTGTCGATGGAAGGGAGGTTGGTTTGTGCGATGGGCACTTTGTGCTTCCCCCGTAACTTTTTGAAGATGCGTTTTTGTGGCGGCAGGGATGTGCACTGTTTGTGTAAAGGCTGATGTGACGCAGCAACGCAAAGATTCTTTACCACCATGAAGATCAACTGCAGAATGTGCACAGAACTCGTACAGAAATCCCTCTCTGTTGAGTCTACAACTTGCAAGTCCAATGCTCAGATGCTGTTTTTTCACATGATGAGGGAGCAATAGCTTACTCAGCAGGTAGCGATTCATCCCATAAGTCCAATGAGCTGTGGGTGGAAACAGCCCTAATGTCCCTGGCCTCCTACATTGTTCTAACAAAGCCTAATGTAAACTCAAGCAGCAGCTCATCATCATTCCATTAGGCACACTACAGACCCAAATGCAACATTAACTTCCCCTAGTTCTGATGAGGATTCTGTTCTTCGCATTTAGACCCATCTTTCCTTTCTTCACGCCTCATTACCACCCCCATGTTCTTTGTACCATCATCACTTTTGTCATTTAATCTCTCCCGCCTTACGCCCCATTCTGCATCTCGCCTTTTGTCCTGTTCTCTCCTCTTTCCTCCTTCGAAACTTAACTTTGATTTATATTTAACTTTTCCAAGTTCTCTTGGAGGCATTGTGTTGTACAGCACAGAAACGGGGGCTTTGGCCCAACTCTGCCATGCCGCCAAGGTGCCCCCATCTAAACTCGTCCCATTTGCCCACATTTGGCCCATATCCCTTTTGAATGAATAGGTTTATTGGCCAAGTATTCACATACAAGGAATTTGCCTTGGTGCTCCGCCCGCAAGTGACAACATGACAGACAGTGACAGGTTGACATTTGGCCCACTTCCCTCTTACATCCTTCCTGTCCATGTGCATATCGGTCTTAATGCTGTTAGCTCAACTACCTTTAGACATTAGACTTCAGAGATACAGCGTGGAAACAGGCCCTTCGGCCCACCGAATCCGCGCCGACCAGCGATCACCCCGTACACTCACACTATCCTACACACACTTGTGACAATTTACTATTTTTACCAAAGCCAAATTAACCTACAAACCTGTACGTACTGGAATGTGGGAGGAAACCGGAGCCTCCGGAGAAAACCATTCACTTCAATGCATCAAAGATGTTTTATTTTTAACTCCACGCTATCTTTCCAACCTCTTCATCTTACCCAATTGTGACATTCTCCTATTCCTTCCTTCCTGACTAGCTCCTCGTAAATGGATCTGGACCAATCAGTGAAAATTCTCCTTCTTCCCAATGTCACAAGAGGCACATACTCAAGCAACAAACTCCCCTGTTAAGAATGGTAACAAAAAATAAATAAGCTTTCATAGAAATTTACTCATTTAATAATCTTACATAATTTTAGGTTACGTTAAAAATACTCCATTGCCTTGAAAAACAGGGACTTTTAACATCCACGAGATTAATTAGACTCTACCAAATAGAATATAGTACCATCCAGCGCAGCAACTGGCCATTCAGCCCACAATGTCCGTGCCGAACATGATGCCAAGTTAAACTAATCTCTCTCTCCCTGGATATGATCCATATCAATTCCCCATCTATCCGTGTACCTATCTAAGAGTGTCTTAAATGGCAGCAGGTGGCACGCTGGCACAGCGGTAGAGTTGCTGCCTTACAGCGCGAGAGACCCGAGTTCGATCTCTCTCTCCCTGTCTCATTCACTCTTTCTGTCTCTGTCTGTCTGTCTCTCTGTCTCTCTCCCTCGGGGGGAGAGGGAGAGAGGGAGGGAGAGAGGGAGGGAGAGAGGGAGGGAGAGAGAGAGAGAGAGAGAGAGAGAGAGAGAGAGAGAGAGAGAGAGAGAGAGAGAGAGAGAGATCGAGAGACAGGCAGAGACAGGCAGAGACAGACAGAGACAGGGAGACAGGGGGATAGGGAGACAGAGTGGGTAAAGTTGCCATCTACTCCAGGCTAATGACACTGTGGTAGACAAAAGTGCTGGAGAAACTCAGCGGGTGCGGCAGCATCTATGGAGCGAAGGAAATAGGCAACGTTTCGGCCCGAAACCCTTCTTCAGACCTAGAGTCTAATTAATCTCTTGGATGTTAAAAGTCCCTGTTTTTCAAGGCAGTGGAGTATTTTTAACGTAACCGAAAATTATGTAAGATTATTAAATGAGTAAATTTCTGTGAAAGCTTATTTATTTTTTGTTACCATTCTTATCAGGAGAGGTTGTTGCTTGAGTATTCATAGCAAAAGGATTTGAGTATAGGAGCAGGGAGGTTCTACTGCAGTTGTACAGGGTCTTGGTGAGACCACACCTGGAGAATTGCATACAGCTTTGGTCTCCTAATCTGAGGAAAGACATTCTTGCCATAGAGGGAATACAGAGAAGGTTCACCAGACTGATTCCTGGGATGTCAGGACTTTCATATGAAGAAAGACTGGATAGACTCGGTTTGTACTTGCTAGAATTTAGAAGATTGAGGGGGGATCTTATAGAAACTTACAAAATTCTTAAGGGGTTGGACAGGCTAGATGCAGGAAGATTGTTCCCGATGTTGGGGAAGTCCAGAACAAGGGGTCACAGTTGAAGGATAAGGGGGAAATCTTTTAGGACCGAGATGAGGAAAACATTTTTCACACAGAGAGTGGTGAATCTCTGGAATTCTCTGCCACTGAAGGTAGTTGAGGCCAGTTCATTGGCTATATTTAAGAGGGAGTTAGATGTGGCCCTTGTGGCTAAAGGGATCAGGGGGTATGGAGAGAAAGCAGGTACAGGATACTGAGTTGGATGATCAGCCATGATCATATTGAATGGCGGTGCAGGCTCGAAGGGCCGAATGGCCTACTCCTGTACCTATTTTCTATGTTTCTATGTGCCTATGTGCCTCTTGTGACTTGTTGGGGGGGGGGGGGTGGAAGATTGCAACCTTCACGTGGTCTGCCCTGTTTCGACTAATGCAATCAACTCGACGTGCACAAACGGAAGATCAAATAGAACGAGTTGTCCTACAACGTTAGGCTGTGCACGCCACACGAAAGAAGAAGAAGTGACTTGTCGGTAAGCAGGAGAATTTTCACTGATTGGTCCAGATCCATTTAAGAGGAGCTGGTCAGGGAGGAAGGAATAGTAGTAATGACACTGCTTTCATTGGAGCATTGGCAGGGCTTCTGTTACTGAGACCATTTCTCTGGTTACTGACAGCAGCAGCCACCTGCATGGATCTGATGCCTGACCTTTATATGGAGCTGTCAAGGAGGAAAAATCACAGCCTGTAATGACAGTCAAAGTGTGTGAGGATGTGCCTGACAAAATGGAATTGCCACTTTTTCTGCTGTTGACGTCAATATTAAAGTCTAATTTCTCGACATAAAAATCGTCTCTTTGTCCCCATATTCTTTCCATGCAATCCCGATTCCCTCAATCTCTTCAGCTTGCATTTAAAACTGTTTACACCTTCCAGGAGGAAGAAATGTACCATTTTCTTTATCCCTCCTCCTGAAGCGCTGAAGGCAGACACAAAATGCTGGAGTAACTCAGCGGGATGGGCAGTCCCTCTCTGGAGAGAAGGAATGGGTGACGTTTCGGGTCGAGACCCTTCTTCAGACTGAGAGTCAGGGGAGAGGGTAACGAGATATGGAAGTTGTCCAAAAGAATACGTACGGTGTGAAAAGAACAGATCAAAGAAGATGGCCATCAAGGAAATGTAGAATGGTTCATTGTTGGAGGAAAGGAAGTTGACAAGGAGGCATACAAACAGTACAATTACTCAGGAGGACAGTGAAACTAGTCGGTGAACTAGGGTGGGGGAGGGATGGAGAGAGGGGGGAAAGCAAGGGTTACTTGAAGTTAGAGAAGTCAATGTTCATATCGCTGGGTTGTAAGCTGCCCAAGTGAAATATGAGGCGCTGTTACTCCAAATTGCATTTGGCTTCACTCTGACAATGGAGGAGGTCCAGGACAGAAAGATCAGTGAATGGAATAGAATATTTTATGTGACAATTCACAGTGAAATTCTTTGCTTGCATACCTTGCAAAGGTATACAAATAGTCGCCCATAAAGGGTGCTTACAAAGTTACAAATCACCCCCCCCCCACCCTCCCGTTCTCCCTGTGACCGCATTGGTTTTCTCCAGGTGCTCCGGTTACCTCCCACACTCCAAAGATGTACAGGTTTGTAGGTTAATTGGCTTTGGTGTAAATGTAAAATTGTCCCTAGTGTGTGTAGGGTAGTGTTAGTGTGCGGGGATCGCTGGTCCTTGCCGACTCGGTGTTTCCGCGCCGTATCTCAAAACCAAACTTACTATTAAGTGGTCTCGAGGAAGTCAACAGCGTGTATGTTTTGTGAGCAGAGGCACTGATGTGAATGATGAAGGCATACCACAGCCCATTCTCACTGAGAGTATGGCCTGGTGTAGTAGACCAGACCACCAGCTAGAACTGGCTTTACCGACTGATAATGGACATTCCACCTTAGTTACTGAGGTTCAGTTCGCACCATTGAACTGCAAAATTATTGCAGCAAATACTTCCTCAGAGGTGTTTTGGCAGAGGGAGTCATGCTTGACGAACAACTAGCTGCAAATTTCTCGCTACTAAGGTGGATCCTCCTATGTAAAGACGGAGCCCCAAAAATGTATCAACCTGGATCAATGTTAAGGCACAGTGGTGTTACAGTTTTGTTTAGTTTATTTAGAAATTAGAATTTAGATATTAGTTTATTTAGAAATTAGAATTTAGATATTAGTTTATTTAAGGGCGACTATTATTTGACAATAAAAGATATTATTATTATTATTTAGAAATTAGAATTTAGATATTAGAATTTAGGTAAGCCGTTTAGAACGGAGACGAGGAAACACTTTTTCTCACAGGAGAGTTGTGAGTCTGTGGAATTCTCTGCCTCAGAGGGCGGTGGAGGCCGGTTCTCTGGATTCTTTCGAGAGAGAGCTAGATAGGGCTCTTAAAGATAGCGGTGTCAGGGGTTATGGGGAGAAGGCAGGAACGGGGTACTGATTGGGGATGATCAGCCATGATCACATTGAATGGCGGTGCTGGCTCGAAGGGCTGACTGGCCTACTCCTGCACCTATTGTCTATTGTGTTGAGTTTATTATTGTCATGTGTACCGAGGTACAGTGAAAAGCTTTATTGTTCTGTGCTGTCCAGTCAGCGAAAAGACTATTCATGATTACAATCATGCCAGCCATAGTGTACAGATACAGGATAAAGGGAATAGTGTTTAGTGCAAGATAAGGTCCAGTAAAGTCCGATTAAAGATAGTTGGAAGGTCCCTAATGCGGTAGATAGGAGGTCGGTCTGCTCTCTAGTTGGTGAGAGGACGGCCCAGTTGTCTACACTTTAGACTTTAGAGATACAGAGTGGAAACAGGCCCTTCGGCCCACTGAGTTTGTGCCGACCAGCGATCCCCTGTACACTAGCACTATCCTACACACTAGGGTCAATTAACAATTTAACTAAACCATTTAGCTTTCAAACCTGTACGTCTTTGGAGTGTGGGAGGAAACCGAGCACCTGGAGAAAACCCATGCGGTCACGGGGAGAAGGTACAAACTCCATACAGACAGCACCCGCAGTCAGGATCGAACCGTGGTTCCTGGCGCTGTAAGGCAGCAATTCTACCGCTGCGTCACCGTGTCTCCCCGAACCTTCCCGATTGAATGCGTTGGTTTAGATGTTTCCTGTTTCTATGTCCTTTAACTGTTTTCTTTCCCCTTCTTACAATTCCTTTGCCCTAAGAAGTTAAATATTACGCACTCTTTACCAATATCTTTGCGGGGAATTCCCCTACGGATATAACAGCACATTCTAAACCATGGGAATAATGTCTTCATCATGAAATGCCCTTCACTTATCTATCAGCAGGTCAGTCAGGATGAACAGATGAAGCTTTCGGCATGTGGTATATCCATGAGGAGCGTCCAGCACATTTTCCTATTTGCTGCAGATAAATCCTCCACATTCAGGCCACAGCTCAATAACAAAATTATATTATTTTTGAAACTATTTCAGCTTTGTTGCAATGTTTGGACATGGCACAGTAAGGAAGATTAGCGATCAGGCAGCAGGGGGTGAAATGGTTCTTTGAGAGAACATGGAAGGAAATTGAGAACGCATTAGATGGATAATTACTTCACGCGGAATGTGTCAAAAGTGATCGTGTTTTGCGAAAAATGAGTCTGTATCTACGTGCTGGCACACAGATACAGAGAGATGCACACACACATATTGATATAAACATACATGAATACTAACATGAACATGCAAAAACACAGAGCCAAAGAGATACGCAGGTGCATTTATATATATATATATATATATAATATTTAACATAATATAATAACTTAATAGACTCTGTACGCATGTATACTCTGGAGTTCAGAAGGATGAGAGGGAATCTCATTGAAACATATAAGATTGTTAAGGGTTTGGACACACTAGAGGCAGGAAACATGATCCCGATGTTGAGGGGAGTCCAGAACCAGGGGCCACAGTTTAAAAATAAGGGGTAAGCCATTTAGAACGGAGACGAGGAAACACTTTTTCTCACAGAGAGTGGTGAGTCTGTGGAATTCTATGCCTCAGAGGGCGGTGGAGGCCGGTTTCTGGATGCTTTCAAGAGAGAGCTAGATAGGGCTCTTAAAAATAGTGGAGTCAGGGGATATGGGGAGAAGGCAGGAACGGGGGTACTGATTGGGGATGATCAGTCATGATCACATTGAATGGCGGTGCTGGCTCGAAGGGCCGAATGGCCTACTCCTGCACCTATTGTCTATTGTCTATTGTCTAAATATATACGTGATATATATTTAATGTATAATATAATATATTTAATGTACAATATATTTATTATTTTAATGTGCTTATATATTTAAATAGATACATACATATGTATACATTTATATGTAGACAGACATATATACACACAGACATATTTATATATCTATATATATAGGGTAAATACAAAAAGCTGGAGTAACGCAGCGGGACAGGCAGCATCTCTGGAGAGAAGGAATGGGTGATGTTTCGGGTCGAGATCCTTTTTCAGACTTCCCGCTGAGTTAATCCAGCATTTTGTATCTGACCCGTTGAGTTACTCCAGCATTTTGTGTCTACCTTCGATTTAAACCAGCATCTGCAGTTCCTTCCTATATATATTATATATACATATATATATATATATATATACGTACATACACAGAGTATAGAGTTACAGAATCATACAACACAGAAAAATGTCCTTCGGCCCAATATGCCAAGGCCAACATAACTGCCCCATCTGAACATGGAGGCATATAGCCACGCCAATGGTATCAATGAGCTCCCGTTAATTAAAATAAACGGGCACGTCCAAAGCTGCCATCATCACCCACCTGGGTCATCAGAGCAAACTGACATGTTTTCCTTCTGTCGAGTATTTAAAGTTCATGTACAGTAACACCAACAGCACCTCGCACCTCATGACCGGGTTCTTTTGCAGGAACGAGAGCAAGCCTGGATAGAGCAGATGTGGAGAGGATGATTCCACTCGTGGGAGAGTCTAGGACCAGAGGCCAGAGCCTCAGAATAACAAAATTAGGAAGGAGATGAGGAGGAGTTTCTATAGTCAGATGGTGGTGAATCTGTGGAATTCGTTGCCACAGAAGGCTGTGGAGGCCATCAATTGATATTTTTAAGGCAGAGCTTGATAGATTCTTGATTAGTACGGGTGTCCGGTGTTGTGGGGAGACGGCCGGGGAATGGGGTTAGGAGGGAGAGATAGATCAGCCATGATTGAATGATGGAATAGACTTGATGGGCTGAATGGCCTAATTCTGCTCCAATCACATGAACCTATGAGAATATCTAGCAGGATTTCTGTGATCAAATTCTGCATCCCCACCTTTCATCTCAGAGAAGTAAATGCACATGATTATGATTCAATTGTTTCCTGTTTATTATTGTGTTCCTCTGAGTTTTTCCCCCCCAGTCTTTTCTTACGCTGGGTGATTAATCTTTCCTTCCTGGAGACTCCGGGAAACATCCCAGAGGTGCATCCTCCTTTAACCAGCAGAAAGCAGTGAATCTAAATTCATTGCAACAGCGTAAAGTTCAGAGCACAAAAAACAACAGCCCTCATCAGAATCATCTGCCTATTCCAGGATCTCACTCAACATGTTTAATAACACATTGGACCACTTTGTCATGAGAGGAATAGATCGGGTTACTATTAGAGTCTCTTGCTCTCAGTACGGGAATCGAGAACCTGAGGACATAGGTTTAAGGTGAGGGGGGAAAGATTAAATAGGAACCTGAGGGGTAACTTTTTCACACAAATGGTGGTGGGTGTATGGACCGAGTTTCAAGAGGAGGTAGTTGAGGCAGGGACATCGCAACGTTTAAGAAACATTTGGACAGGTTTAAATGGACCAAACGCAGGCAGATGGGACTAGTGTAGATGGGACATGTTGATCACGTTGGGCTGAAGGGCCTTCCGCACTGTATGACTCTATAATCACACAAATCAACATTTTAATCAACTAAACGCATAAATTAATTTTATCATTAGTCTCAAGTATTAATTAGCATACTGATAACCTTGACCTTTAGACAATCGACAATAGATAATAGGTGCAGGAGTAGGCCCTTCGGCCCTTCGAGGCAGCACCGCCATTCAATGTGATCATGGCTGATCATCCCCAATCAGTACCCCGTTCCTGCCTTCTCCCAATATCCCCTGACTCCGCTATCTTTAAGAGCCCTATCCAGCTCTCTCTTGAAAGCATCCAGAGAACTTGCCTCCACCGCCCTCCGAGGCAGAGAATTCCACAGACTGACCACTCTCTGTGAGAAAAAGTGTTTCTTCATTTCCATTCTAAATGGCTTCCTCCTTATTCTTAAACTGTGGCCCCTGGTTCTGGACTCCCCCAACATCGGGAACATGTTTCCTGCCTCCAGCGTGTCCAAGCCCTTAACAATCTTATATGTTTCAATGAGATCTTGAGAGCATCTCAGCTGATTTGTCACATCTGGCTGTCATTATCCCTGCTCCCTGTCTCTTCCGGTGGTGCACCACCCTACCCCACCCCACCAGCGACCAGGAGAACACGAGAGCAAGGCCCCAACAAACCACGACTAGCCTGCAGATGCATTTCCAGGGAACATCACGAGAGAGCACCTAAGAGCTAGAAGCTGCACAAGGAATAAGAGACAACATGGTAATGAAAGGGCAGGGTGAGACAACAGTGTTGCTGCCCAAAGCAGTACCCTGCCAATCTCTGGAACTCTCTGCCACAGAAGGTAGTTGAGGCCAGTTCATTGGCTATATTTAAGAGGGAGTTAGATGTGGCCCTTTTGGCTAAGGGGATCGGGGGTATGGAGAGAAGGCAGGTACGGGATACTGAGTTGGATGATCAGCCATGATCATATTGAATGGCGGTGCAGGCTCGAAGGGCCGAATGGCCTACTCCTGCACCTATTTTCTATGTATCTATGTATCTAATCTATTAATTGACTGGATAAGATAGGACGATCATCTTACACCTGGTTTACCAACAAACCCTTTCTGCTTCAGCCACCTATACTGATTTCACTGGCTTCAACTGGGAGCAAAACTGAGAGGGGTATTAAACTGGTTTGGCCGCCAATTCCATCTGTTTCATGACTGGAAGAAGCTAAAGTTGCCCCATCCTATACTCAACTCCTCCTTCTCAGAGGAGTGTGAGATATAAGAGGGTAGTCTTTCTATTTTAGTTTTAGTTTTAGAGATACAGCATGGAAACAGGCCCTTGGGCACAATGAGTCCATTCCCAACCATTGATCACCCATTGTCACTAGTTCTAGATTATCCCATTTCTCATCCACTTCCCACACAACAGGGGGACGTTACAGAGGTCAATTGGTCTACAAACCCGCACGTCCACGTCATTGAGATGTGGGAGGAAACCAGAGCCCCTGGAGGAAGCCCACGGGGTCTCACAGGGAGCGTGGAAACTCCACACATACAGCGCCCGAGGTCAGGATCAAACCCGGGTCTCTGGTGCTGTGAGGGGAGGAACTCTAACGCTGCGCCTCTCTGTTGCCTGGTCCAATGTGAAAAACACAAGGAGCTGGTAATCTGATGGTTCTGTTCAAGAATATCAATGGTGACAAATGGCCTGGAGGTGACAAGGATAGGAATGGTTAGCACGCAACAAAAGCTTTTCACTGTACCTCGGTACACGTGGCAATAAACTGAACTCACACTTCTCACAGCTGATACACACACACTATGTTCAGGTTTTGGCCTATTATGGCCACCTAGTATTATGGTTATTAGTTAATTGAAAATTATTTTTGATTATTATATATTTATATTTGTGTATTGCATTTATGCTATTATGCTGCAGCGTAGGAGTTTCATTGCCTCATTGGTAAGGGCCTGACCCACTTGGGTGACCTACCCCGCGAGTCCAGAAGAGTGCCTTCGACCTTCAACTCGAGAGCACTCACCTGGAAAGCCTCGAGCTGGATCGACCGAACCGCGAGCTGCATCGACCTACCACACACACACACACAATCACATCGCGAAGGTGGGGGCCAGGGAAAGCGGAGGAGCGCTGTCTGCACGATGAAGAGGAAGGTAAACGGCTGCCACAGAGTACAGTAAGTCCTTTAGAGAGCGCGGGGGGGGGGGGTGGAGAGAATGGGAGAGAAGGGAGAGAGAAGGGAGAGAGAAGGGGGGAGAAGGGGAGAGAAGGGGAGAGAGAAGGGAGAGAGAAGGGAGAGAAGGGGGAGAGAAGGGAGAGAGAAGGGGGAGAGAAGGGAGAGAGAAGGGAGAGAGAAGGGAGAGAGAAGGGGAGAGAAGGGGGAGAGAAGGGAGAGAGGGGGAGAGAAGGGAGAGAGAAGGGAGAGAGAAGGGAGAGAGAAGGGGAGAGAAGGGGAGAGAAGGGGGAGAGAAGGGAGAGAGAAGGGAGAGAGAAGGGAGAGAGAAGGGAGAGAGAAGGGGAGAGAAGGGGAGAGAAGGGGAGAGAAGGGGAGAGAAGGGGAGAGAAGGGGAGGTGAAGTGGAGGAGAAGGGGAGAGAATGGGGGGGGGGAGAAGGAGTGGAGACACTTTTAAGAAGTTTAATAAAGTTGGCGGGAATTTTACCTACCAGTAGGTCTTCCTAGGTCGTGAAACTCCAATGAGCCAATTAAAATGCCCGGTCAGCGAAGGAGGTGGCCTGAGGCTGCCCTCGACTGCCTGTAAGTAAATAGCGACCCCACTCCACTGCACTACGAGTGAAAAAGACCCATTCAATATCCTGAAAAAATTCCCGCGACCAAGCTGAGGCCGCGAGTAAGTGGGAACCTCCCTCCAGCATGAAGGAGAGTTCCAGCCACCTCATACGACCTCCTAGGACCTTGTGTCGACCATGCTGCGAGTTTGAGTCCAGGGCAAACTCTTCTAAACTCGCAGCTTAGGTTGCCCAAGTGGGACAGCCCACTTTAGTACACGTTACAGTTAAACACTCGTGACTCTTGATGTTTGTAAAGCAATCAGAGAGTGAAACCTCCAAAGAAAAATGTTGGAGGAACACCAAATCCATGGAGGGAAAGGAACTGTTGACGTTTCGGGTTAAGACCCTACATCGGAACTGTGAGTGGGTGGGGAAGATAGTCGGTTTAAAGAAAGGGGAAAGGGAGAGGGGGAGGGATGAGTCAGGCACCATAGAGCTATAGAGTCATATACAACGTGGAAGCAGGCCCTCATCCCCTTGCCCACACCGACCAACGTGTTCTGTCTACACTAGAACCCACCTGCCTGCCTGTGTTTGGCCCACATCCCTCTAAATCTGTCCTATCCATGTACCTGTCTAGATGTTGCGATAGTCCCTGCCTCAACTACCTCCTTGTAACATGGCGACGAATACTTAACACAATGTGGCCTCACCAACATCTTATATAACTGCCACGTGACCTCCCAACTTCTATACTCAATACTCTGACTAAAGACCACACCAGGAATGGAACATAGAAATTCTTGGAGACACAACGATGCTGGATTACCAAAAAAAAGACACAGAGTGCTGGAGTAACCTGGAGAGGTGACATTTCGGGCTGGAAATCAAGCGGCTGTTCGATGGCTCCAAACACTCCGATGACCCAAAAATCCATCATTTACCCTTGATTTGTACATATTCACAAGCTCAATAATGAGTTGTGTGTAAGAAGGAACTGCAGATGCTGGTTTACACTGAAGAACGGTGGAATAACTCAGCGGGACAGGCAGCATCTCTGGAGAAAAGGAATGGGTGAATCGACCCAAAACGTCACCTATTCCTTTTCTCCAGAGACCCTGCCTGACCCGCTGAGTTACTCAGCTTTTTGTGTCTATCAATAATGAGCTGAATATGTGCATTTGTTCAGCTACTGTGACTGCAGCAATGAACCTGTATTCGTTATAGTGTGAGGTTGTAGGTATGGAAGGGTGAAGCCCTTTAAAAACGATTCAATTGGGAAACAGACAGTTGTTCAACATAAAATCAGTCAGTCCCGTACACACTTCACTACCTCAAAGCACATTTTGTGTTAGATAATCAGGTTGAGCTTGATATACAGCTGAAGTGTGTTAGAAGATAAAAATCTAATTATCTTAAAATTCATTACCAAATTGGATTATATGATACTGACAAAAAATTAGAAAGGAATTAAGTTGTTTAAATTATTATTATGAGCCCGATCAAAGTACTAATCTATGAAGGAAGTTTATAATCATGTATTTTTCTGATTTTCGTTTAATCTACTTACAAAGTAGGCCCATGTATTTTGTTTTAACAATAATTTGGATTTCCATTTCTACCTTGTTGGCTTTTATGACCCTCACTGTGGAAGTGGAAGGAAAAGCAGACGCTCGACAAAATATCTTTGCCATCTTTTAATTTGTTGTGCTTGAAAATGCTTCGTAGGCAGTCATTTCCTTCACAAACTGCTCCAGTCGAGAGAGTCAAGAGTGTTTAATTGTACCGTCAATGGAACAGTGAAATTCTTACTTATAGCAGCATAACATGCCCGTAAACACAATACACTTTGATGATATATAATAAACAGAATGCAGTAGACGATTAAGCACAATACTGGGCGGCATGGTGGTGCAGTGGCAGAGTTGCTGCCTTGCAGCGCCAGAGACCCAGGTTTAAACCTGACTACTGGTGCTCTCTGTGTGGAGTTTGCACGTTCTCCCCGCGACCGCGTGGGCTCCCTCCCACATTCCAAAGGTATGCAAGTTTACAGGTTACTTGGCTTCGGTAAATTGTCCCTAGTGTGTAGAGTGCTGATCAGTGATTGACTCGGTGGGCCGAAAGGCCTGTTTTCCAAGCTGTGTCGTTAAACTAAACTATACAAAAGTGGAATAAAAGGTCGTAAGCCACAAATGAGCCAGATCTGAGAGAGTTTGGATGTTAAGTTGGGCTCGGCAAGCGGAACTCTCTCCCCACAGGCTCGGACATTGTTTCAAGGCCCTCTTTAAACACATTAGTGCATGTCCTAGATAGCGCAGCTTACAACACAGCAGTGTGAACATTGATTTCTCTAATTTCAAGTAACCCTGCATTCCTCCCCCTCCTCCCCCACCCACCCTATCATCCGACCAGTTCCACTGTTCCACTGTGTCCTTCTTGTCACCACACCTTCCCTCGCCAACAATGGGCCATTATGGCCACCACCCTATTTGAGGTCACCTGTTGCTGGCCCTGATTCGTTCTGGCCTTTTTCTCGCCTCTAGTTTATTTCTCTCCCCCCTCCCCCTCTACTTTCAATCTGAAAAAAGGGTTCCGACCCAGAATGTCACCTATTCTTCTTCTCCAGAGATGCTGCCCGGCCGGCTGAGTTACCCCAACACTTTGTGTCTATCCCACGTGGCAATGGTCGGTGCAGTGCTGAGATAGTGCCACATTGTCAGAGGTGCCAACTTCATAGGTTCTAGGAGCAGAATTACACCACTCGGCCCGTCAAGTCTACTCCGCCATTCAGTCATGGCTGGTTTAATTTGTCCCTCTCAACCCCATTCTGCGGCCATCTCCCCACAACCCTTGACACCCGCACTAATCAAGAATCAGATGTCACCCAGACTCCCAGCATAATCTCTCAAATTGGCCATAAGGAAGCAAGGTTGAGGAACAGGAGTAAAATGTTCTCGGGTGTCCCTGACATAAAGTCTTCGCTAGCTCTCGGAGCATCTCATGGCTCACACGACTCTATCTCCATTTCATTGACCAAGTTGCCACGTAATGTGCAAATTTATCCTTTCAAGAAAACTGCATTGGTCAACAGATTTAATTTTCAAAAGAGAGAGTGAAAAATAAATCACCAGATTAGAAACATAGAAACATAGAAACATAGAAATTAGGTGCAGGAGTAGGCCATTCGGCCCTTCGAGCCTGCACTGCCATTCAATATGACCATGACTGATCATGGCTGATTAACAATCCTTTATTTGTTTTATCCACGATCATTAGCGTCACTGGTTTGGGACTTGCCAATGTTGCTTTCCAATATTGGGCAGAAGTTATTCCCAAAGTCAAAATCTCCCCTTCAGAGAAATGAAAACTCTGCCAGATTTAGCCATTAAAGTTGTGATTACTGGCACTGATTTACTGAAGAGAAAAACAATGACTGTTTTCTTCAGTACAGGAAACAAAGAGTGCCCTCAAAAGAGAGAAACAATAATGTGGCTCCACAATGATACCACAATAAACTGGCCGCATCTCACATTCTTGGAGTGGGAGGACCCAGATGGAGATGGGAACGGCTTTTCAGTTTGTGTTGGGCAAGAGACCAGCGATCCTACAATCTGCCTCCTCATTCAATAACGTCAGAGCTAATGCAGCTCCTCATCCAGTTTCCACCCAGCCTCAATTTCTCTTAAGATAGACACAAAATTCTGGAGTAGCTCAGCGGGTCAGGCAGCATCTCTGGAGAAATAGGATGGGTGACGTTTCGGGTCGGGACCCTTCTTCAGACACACCGAGTGTCCCGACCCGAAATGTCACCCATCCTTTTTCTCCAGAGATGCGGCCTGACCCTCTGAGTTACCCCAGCACTTTGTGTCTATCTTTGGCATGAACCACCAACTTTGTTTCCGAATTTCTCTTTAACTATTTACTGTCCAAAGACCTCTCAAACGCGACCTTGATCACAGAGGCGATGGCCGCCAAGATAGATAGAACAAGGGCAGTAATACAGAGTTTTAGTTTCAAGTGACTATGATATCTTTTAGAGTTTCGAGATACAGCAATGGAATCAGGCCCTTCGGCCCACCGAGTCCATGCCGACATTCAATCCCTTCACACTAGTTCTATGTTATCCCATCTACTCCCTACACACGAGGGGACAATTTACAGTGGCCAATTAACCTAACAAACCCGCACGTCATTGGAACGTGGGAGGAAACCCCGTGGAAACTCATGGGAGAAGGTGCAAACGCCAAACGCACAGCCCCTCAGGTCAGGATCGAACCTGGGTCTCTGGTGCTGTGAGACAACACCTGAGGTTAGTTTTGTGTAGTGTTCCAAGAGCATGATGATTGTTAGGAAGAAACTATTCCTCAGGCTGGTGGTCACGTACTACCGAACCTACAGGCAGCACTCGAGGAAAGGATCGATCCCGTGGCTCTGGCGCATTGAGGCAGCAGCTCTACCAACTGTGCCGCAGTGCCGGCCTGTGCCAGTCTTGTCTGGAACATCAGTGTCACGTCTGGCTCTGAGTCTGGAGGTGCCACCTCCCCACCATTGCCTGCCAAGATGGCAACCTAATTTGCCAAGTACTTGGGTATAATGGGCCTACCACACAAACCTGTACACAAGCCAAGCTCCAATGCAGGCATCCTGCAGGCCGCACACAAGCAAAGTCAAGTCTGCACAAGTCCTTTGATATACCCATCCTTCACACACCCAATGAGGGACAGCAGACCCCACAATACAATGAGTAAAAGACTGGATTGATGCGATGGTATGAATATTGAAGATGGTACAAAAGAGTCATGAACTGAACCAGAGACATTCATTATAGCTGACATTAGATTCCCAGCACCAATTGAGACAAAAACAGGACATCAGGGCACTGTAATCTCTATACAGCCACAGCAGCACTAACCTTGAGGACACAAAGTGCTGGAGTAACTCAGCAGGACAGGCAGCATCTCTGAAGAACATGGATAGTTGACCTTTCAGGTCAAGACCCTTCTTCAGACTGATTTGTCACCTTTCCATGTTCTCCAGCGATGCTGCCTGCCTGGCCTGCTGAGTTACTCCAGCATGTTGTGTCCTTTTATGTATTAAACAGCATTTGCAGTTCCTTGTTTCTAAAGTTTGAGGGAACTAAGACTTCTTTCAATGACTTCACTTGCTGAAGGGTAACTGCTGAGAAAGTGTTCAACTGCCTCATCTGGTACCTCAGTGTGTCATGTTGGTTCCAAGGTACCATCCCCACCACTGGCACAGAGGCGCTCTAACTGAGTGGTGGCTGGCAGTTCAGTGCAGTGACGGAGGTGCCATCTATTGGCTAAAGATGCTTGTTTAGTCAGCTTAGCTTAGAGCTACAGCATAGAAACTGGCCTTCGGCCCATCAAGTCCACACCGACCAGCGATCACCCACTCACACTAATTCTATGTTACCCTACTTTCTCATCCACCCCCTACATACTGGTTGTGGATGATAAGCCATGATCACAATGAATGGCGGTGCAGGCTCGAAGGGCCAAATGGCCTCCTCCTGCACCAATTTTCTATGTTTCTATACAAGGGGCAATTTACAAATGGCCAATTAACCTACAAACCCGCACGTCGTTGGGATGTGGGAGGAAACTGGAACACTTGCAGGAAACTCACGCGATCGTAAGGTCGGAAGGAATAGGAATAGAATTAGGCCACTCGGCCCATCAAGTCTACTCCGCCGTTCAATCATGGCTGATCTGTCTCTCCCTACTAACCCCATTCTCCTGCCTTCTCCCCATAACCACTGACACATGTACTAATCAAGAATCTATCTATCTCTGGGAGATAGGGAAGGATAGGGAGATAGGTCACAGGGAGAACGTGCAAACTCCACACAGACAGCAGCTGAGGTCAGGATCGAACCAGGGTCTCTAGCGCTGTTGGGTGGTGCCTGGTGGCGAGTGCAGATGCGGTGGGCCGAATGGCCTGTCTCCGTGCTGCAAATCCCCGTGACTCTGTGACAAAGCAGACCCCACCTGCTGTTGCTGAGATCAGCCTGCTCCGGGAGACAGGGGAATAATGTTGTCCATTTTTGCCACGTTGCCTTTCAAGTCTAATCACATCGACCAACAATCCCGAATTTGGGCACGATCTGCTTCTCTCAGCTTTAAAGCGAATGATTATTTCTTAAATCGCACTGCCACATGTATCACACATCATCTGTGATGAGGAGTCAAACCTGCATGGGTCTTCCGATGTCACGTGATGCGCTGCCCACCAGACAATTAATACAGATGTTGTTTGTTTTGGCCCGGAGATATTTCACGCCACTTCTCACTTTGAGCCTTACCAGAAATCTGGAACAAAGGCAGCAAACCCTTGAAGTGGCAGATACACCAGATTGCCGATGACTTCAGGGACTTAGCACATACTTTTATAATGCCGCAACCTTGCAGGGTGGATAAAAATACTCAAGCTTGTTGCAGCATGCTGCATTCTCTAAACCCAAACACAGCGCTGATGATGCATTGGAGTGGGGCATCATTCAGAGCGTAGAGTGTCGCAGCACGGAAACAGGCCCTTCAGCCCAACCTGTCCATGATGCCCCATCTCCCATCAAGTCCCATTTGCCACACATCCCTTTGAACCTGAATCTGTCTGAAGAAGGGTCTCGACCCGAAACGTCACCCATTCCTTCTCTCCAGAGATGCTGCCTGTCTCTTTCTGTCCTCTGCCTCTTCCATGGCCAGAGTGAGGACCACCGTAAATTGGAGGAGCAGCACCTCCTATTTCGCTCGTCCAGTTTGCACCCCAGCGGTATGGACATTGACCTCTAATTTCAGGTCGTCCTTACTTTCTCCTCCCCTTCTCAGCTCTCCCTCAGCCCACTGGCTCCTCCTCTTCCTTTCTTCTTTCTTCCCACCCCCCCCCCCCCAGCCTCACATCAGACTGAAGAAGGGTTTCTTCAACCGAAACGTTACCTATTTCCTTTGCTCCATAGATGCTGCTGCACCCACTGAGTTTCTCCAGCATTTTTGTCTACCTTCGATTTTCCAGCATCTGCAGTTCCTTCTTAAACATGCTGCTTGTCCCGCTGAGTTACTCCATTTGTGTCTACCTTCCCTATGAACCTTACCCATCTGTCCATGTACCTGTCCAATTGCCTTTTAAATGGTTTGGTGGTACCTGCCTCAACTACCTCCTCTGGCAACTCGTTCCATATACCCACCATCCGCTGTGTGAAAATGTTGCCCCTCAAGTTCCTATTAAATCTTTCCCCTCTCACCTTAAACCTGCGCCCTCTAGTGCTTCATTTGCCTACCTTGGAAAAAAAGACACCTTCATTTAACCTACCAATTCCCCTTACGATCTTATACACCTCTATATTCCAAGGAAGACAGTCCTAACCTGCCCAACCTTAGGCAATCAAGTCCTGGCAACATCTTCGTAAATCGTCTCTGCACCCTTTACAGGAAGAAGGCAGGAGAATGGGGTTGAGAGGGAAAGATAGGTCAGCCATGATTGAATGGCAGAGTAGACTCGATGGGCCAAATGGCCTCATTCTGCTCCTACGACTAATGAAGTTATGAACTCATGGCAATATGTGCTCAGTTTCCAAGGGAAGTGAAACTGATGTGGATTTGAACGTGACTTAGCTATATCAATTTTTGAGCAGTAATGGAATAAGATGTCATATTAGGGAATGGAATCAACTAGAGAATGCTGTGGAGTTTGGAGATGGAAATTGAGGGAATGTGTTCAGGAGAATTAACCTTTTGGGAAAATACAGTCCTCCAGTTTTAGGCCCAAACTTGGCAGAAATGAACAAATTGCTAAAATGTTCTTATTTCGCATCTTCACCTTTGGGAGTTTGGGGATTTTTGTTGATTGACAGGATGAACCATTTTAATGGTCACAATTACTAATAACAGAGACCATTGTCTGTAGATGCTGGAATCCTGAGCAGAAAGTATAGTGCTGGCGATACTCAGTGGGCCAGGCAGCCTCTGTGGAGGGGAATGGACTCACGGTGTTTTGGGTCACGCCCTTCTTTGCGACTGGAATAGAGGGGACGCAGCTGATTGGTAGGGATGCAGGAAGGGTGGAGCCAGAGCCAAGAAGTGATTGGTCAAGATAGATACAAAATGATGGAGTAACTCAGCGGGACGGGCGGCATCTCTGGGGAGAAGGAACGGGTGACGTTTCGGGTCGAGACCCTTCTTCAGACTGGTTAGGGATAAGGCAATCGAGAGATATAGACGACGGGAGATGTAGAGAGATATAGAACAATGAATGAAAGATGCTTGTTCAATCCAGGAGCGGAGGGGTTGATTGGAAGATGGTTCAGAAAGGGAAGAGAAAGGTGGAGTCCCTCCACACTTCCATCCATCATCAGGAAAGACCCAGGGCCCTCCGTTTCTTCCTAAAATAGAGGCTCAACTCAGCTGCTCTCCTGAAGAACGGTCCTGATCCAAAACGGCATTTGTCCATTCCCTTCACAGATGCTGACGGCAGACACAAAATTCCGCAGTAACTCAGTGGGACAGGCAGCATTTCTGGTGAGAAGGAATGGGTGACGTTTCGGGCCTGGGGCCCTTCTTCAGACTGAGAGTCTGCCTGCCCCACCTAAGTTCCTCCAGCAGTTTAGTTTATTAGGAGACATAGCCTAGAGGTTAAACCACTCACTTTCCTGGCTTCAAACCACTTTTTCTCCCAAACATTAAGCTACTCTGCAAATTCAAATCTCTCAAAAAGAAAATCCTGCCTGGATTCCAGCTCGGAAAGCTGCTGAAATTTGTCTTGCCACTGAATACTAGCAATTCCGTACCGATAAGGTGGCTTTGCTTGTACATTCATGCGAATCTTGCTAGTCAAATCAAAACTTCAAACAGTGCAGTTGTATTTTAATCTGTCAAGGCCAGAGCGAAGAGCTTCCAGCTCAAATACAACCGTCACAGAGGCTTCCTGTTGCAAGCGCACAACGAGGAGACTATCAAGGAGGCACATGAGTGATGGCTATGTTTCATCTCAATATGGGGTGTCCACTTTATTCAAAAGAAAAGGATAAATACTTTCTTTGTTGAAAGGCTGCGGCCAAGGTTCTAATCTCAACCCCCTGTTTCCTGATCAGATGTTGACTTTTGCAATCAGGGGGACGAGACAGCAAACACAGCTACAAAAGCTTGATAAGAACACCGTCCTTTCTTCAGCAGCGACGAGGAGGGATTGTAAACACTTGTCAACCGCCCTGGTTCGACAGGAGCAGAAACGATGGTGGTTTGTGTGAACAGGTACGCAGCGGACTTATCTGAGCCTTGCAGCTTTTATCCTCGTGATTCCTCAATTGATTCCTCGTGGTCCGTCGCGGTGAGATGGAGTATCCTGTGATGTTCGGCGACCTGTAGTCCACTCATTCCCGTGACAAATGTCCGACAATGTGCTTCGGGGTGGTGTGAGGTTGGTAAAAGGAAAGCAGTTCAGGGCTCAGAACTTAAGACAGCCACTCCTTTAAAGCTTCTTCCAAGTTTCACTGAGGGAAAGTGGAAAGATCCAAGGCACAAAATGGGTTTTTGTGGTGTTCGAGTGGGAAGTCATTGTCGAGTGGGAAGCCATTTTGTGGTGTTCGAGTGGGAAGTCAATGTCGAGTGGGAAGCCATTTTGTGGTGTTCGAGTGGGAAGTCAATGTCGAGTGGGAAGCCATTTTGTGGTGTTCGAGTGGGAAGTCATTGTCGAGTGGGAAGCCATTTTGTGGTGTTCGAGTGGGAAGTCAATGTCGAGTGGGAAGCCATTTTGTGGTGTTCGAGTGGGAAGTCATTGTCGAGTGGGAAGCCATTTTGTGGTGTTCGAGTGGGAAGTCATTGTCGAGTGGGAAGCCATTTTGTGGTGTTCGGGTGGGAAGTCATTGTCGAGTGGGAAGCCATTTTGTGGTGTTCGAGTGGGAAGTCATTGTCGAGTGGGAAGCCATTTTGTGGTGTTCGAGTGGGAAGTCATTGTCGAGTGGGAAGCCATTTTGTGGTGTTCGGGTGGGAAGTCATTGTCGAGTGGGAAGCCATTTTGTGGTGTTCGGGTGGGAAGTCATTGCAAATCGCTGCAAAATGCATGCAGAGTTTGATATCCGGAGTGAATTTAGATGCACACAGTCTTTTACATAGAGTAGGGGAATCGAGGACCAAAGGACATTGGTTCAAGGTGAAGGGGAAAAGATTTAATAGGAATCCGAGGGGTAACTTTTTCACACAGAGGGTGGTGGGTGCATGGAACAAGCTGCCAGAGGAGGTAGTTGAGGCTGGGACTATCCCATCGTTTAAGAAACAGTTGGACAGGTACATGGATAGGACAGGTTTGGAGGGTTATGGACCAAGCGCAGGCAAGTGGGACTAGTGTAGCTGGGACATGTTGGCCGGCGTGGGCGAGTTGGGCCGAAGGGCCTGTTTCTACACTGTACCACACTATGACTCTAATAAAATTGCAGCATTTGAAGGCCGGATTGAAAGATCTCGAGGCCACGGCAAGTAGTGATTTTGAGTTTGTACAACCAGTCTAATCGCTGTTTGCCAGTTCTCTCTAACGGGCATCTCCATGAGTGTGATCATCTGTAATTGGGCCAGAGCATATGTAGGCTGCCACTGCATGGCACTTCTTCATGTGCAAGCAAGCAGCCAGAAACATCATTGCTTCCTTGTCTTAAACAGCTCTTTCTGTTGAATTGTTTGTAGCTGCAGAGCCGAAGGGGAACGGGAACAGTAGTGCAGTGATTCTGTTTTTTGGATCAGTATTCCAGAGTCCTGGACTGACAATACGCAGACACAAGCTGGAACCTTGTCGTGGCAGATGGGAAATGCAATTTCATTCAATAGATCTGGCTCGATGCAAGCTGATATTAGATATAATCAAAAGCACAGCTTCACTGTGCGGATAGTTTGTAGGTTCTCCCTGTGACCGCATGGGATTCCTCCGGGTGCTCCAGTTTTCTCTCACATCCCGAGGACGTGCAGTTCTCCAGGTTAATTGGGCCTCTGCAAAATTGCCCCGAGTGTGTAAGGAGGGGAAGCGAAAGGAGGGGATATAACACGGCTCTCGTGGGAACGGAAGATCAATGGTCGGCAGGGACGTGGTGGGCCGAAGGGCCTGTTTCTATGCTATGTCTCCTAACTGTTCAGAAGCCTGATAACAGAGTGTGGAAAGCAGTTCCTGAGTCTGGTGGTGTGCACTTTCAAGCCTCAGTGTCGTCTGCATGACAGGATAGGGGGGGGGGGGGCAGAAGATAAAACGACTGGGGTGGGATAAGTTGTAGAAACAAGGAACTGCAGATGCTGGTTTACCAAGGAAAGACACAAGTGCTGGAGTAACTCAGCACGTCAGACAGTATCCCTGGAGAACATGGATGTGTAACGTTTCGTTTGTGGACTGAAGAAGGGTCCCGACCTGAACCATCACCTATCCATGTTCTCCGGGGCTGCTGCCTGACCCTCAGAGTTACTCCGGCATGGTGTGTCACTCCGGGCTGGGACAAGTCTTTGATTATGTGGACTGCTTTTCCAAGCGAGCATGAAGGGTGGATGGAGTCAATGGTGGGGAGTCTGGTCTGTGCGATGGGCTGGGCTACATCTACAAGTCTCTGCAATTTCAAAAAGCTCTGAGATGCATGGCCATATTCCAGTGAATGTGTACATTTGGATGTATATTTTGTTATCTGTTCCAGATTTGGGCAATTAATGGCTTCTTGACTCGCTTCCCATGACTGCACCATCGGAGAGTGGAGTTGAAGGACCTCCCCGGCACATTGCTGAAATGGAAGTCATTCATCACTTGGCTGGGGGTTGCTGCTTGCAATCAGCCTGAATCAGCCTTCGCCCACCACAAACAGTGAAAGGAACGCTCGCCAAAAAAAACTGCTGCTCGAGTGGAACAAGATCACAAGGGATGCAATAAGCAAAAAGAGTCAAATCAGAAACGGAGGTACATGAGGAAGTTGGACCTTCGGTCTCAGGAAAGGTCAATTACGTTTTGACCCAAGTTAGCACATCAAGCATGATTTTTCAGTCTCAAGTGGTGCTCAATATCCAACTTTTGCAAGTTCTCCCAAGTAGCAATGGTTTCCCACGCATACCCAAGTTAATTAAGACCTGATGAATTAAGTTGTCTGTATTGGTTTGGAAGACCAATTTATAACAAGAGGAATCAAATATAGGAGCAAAGAGGTCCTTCTGCAGTTGTACAGAGCCCTAGTGAGACCACACCTGGAGTATTGTGTGCAGTTTTGGGTCCCCTAATTTGAGGAAGGACATTCTTGCTATTGAGGGGGTGCAGCGTAGGTTTACAAGGTTAATTCCCGGGATGGCGGGACTGTCATATGCTGAGAGAATGGAGCAGCTGGGCTTGTACACTCTGGAGTTTAGAAGGATGAAAGGGGATCTCATTGAAACATATAAGATTGTTAAGGGCTTGGACATGCTAGAGGCAGGAAACATGTTCCCGATGTTGGGGGAGTCCAGAACCAGGGGCCACAGTTTAAGAATAAGGAGTAAGCCATTTAGAACGGAGACGAGGAAACACTTTTTCTCACAGAGAGTGGTGAGTGTGGAATTCTCTGCCTCAGAGGGCGGTGAAGGCAGGTTCTCTGGATGCTTTCAAGAGAGAGCTAGATAGGGCTCTTAAAAATAGTGGAGTCAGGGGATATGGGGAGAAGGCAGGAACGGGGTACTGATTGGGGATGATCAGCCATATGGGGAGAAGGGCCAAATGGCCTACTCCTGAACCTATTGTTTATTGTCTATTGTCTAATTACACTCTGTTACGCTTTCCACACTCTGTTATCAGGCTTCTAAACTTATTATTATTATCATTATTATTAATATTCTATCACACCACAGAGATTACAGCTTCCTGTACTCTCTCTTGGGTCACATAGGATATCTTGATGTATTCAAGAGAGAGTTAGATATAGCTCTTAGGGCTAACGGAATCAAGGGATATGGGGAGAAAGCAGGAACGGGGTACTGATTCAGAATGATCAGCCATCATCATATTAAATGGCGGTGCTGGCTCGAAGGGCCGAATGGCCTACCCCTGCATCTATTTTCTATGTTTCTATGCTTCTATCACTGTTGTGTTCAGATTTAGTCAAATCTGATCCTCATTCATCACCAACTTCAGTAGACTCTACTGTGAATAAACCATTTGGTATTAACTAATGTTAGTTCCATACTCATCTCTTCCACCATATCTAAGTCTATCAACCATATTCTTCTGTTCCTTTCAGGTCATTCTTTAACTTTCCTCTGCGCATCAACACTAATTGCCTTAAGTGGAAGCAAGTGTGTAGGAAGGAACTGCAGATGCTGGTTTACACTGAAGATAGACACAAATGCTGGAGTAACTCAGCGGGACAGGCAGCATCTCTGGATAGAAGGAATGGGTGATGTTTTGGGTTGAGACCAAAGAAGGTCTGAAGAAGTGTCTCGACCCGAAATGTCACCCATTCCTTCTATCCAGAGATGCTGCCTGTCCTGCTGAGTTACTCCAGCATATTGTGTCTATCTCAGATGGAAGCAATTTCCACATTGTCATCGGAATACTTGATTAGGTCTAATATTGACCTGGATATGCAGTCTTTGGACATATCGCCTGGACATTGAGGACAAAAGAGACTAAAGATGCTGGAATCTTGAGTAAGAAACAAACCGCTGGATGAACTCAGCAGGTCAGACAGCGTTTGTGATGGCAAGTGGACATAAGATGACCTCTTGGGCCTGAACCCTTCTTCGAACTGGATCTGTGTGAAGAAGGGTCCTGAGAAAAAACATCTTCTGTCCATTTCACTCCACTGGTGAGTTCCTCCAGCAGTTTTTTTTAACCTAGACATTAGTCAAGGGGTGACATGGTGGCGAAGTGGTAGAGTTGCTGCCTTAAAGCGCCAGAGACCCAGCTTCGATTCTGACTATGGGCGCTGTCTGTGCGGAGTTTGCATGTTCTCCCCGTGACCGTGTGGGTTGTCCCCGGGTGCTCTGGTTTCCTCCCACGTTCCAAAGACGTACAGGTTTGTAGGTTAATTGGCTTTGGTAAAAAATTGAAAATTGCCCGTAGTGCGTAGAATAATGCTAGCGCGCGAGGTGATCGCTGGTTGGCCGAAGGGCCTGTTTCCGCACTGTATCTCTCAACTAAACTAAACTAATTAGTCCTATCCAAACTCCATTAACTTTCAGCTTCTTTAGGCCTCTCCATTGTTTATCTGGATTAAAGAACCCCGATCTGTTCAGTCCTTCATCCTACCTTCTGTGGGAGACAATTCCAAGATGGCGGATGTGGGGGCAAATGGGAGTAGCAACGCTGGATTCCATAAGCACTAATGGAGGTAGTCCTTTGCCCAACGGCAAAGCTAAGCTCATAAATACAGCACAAACTCAACCCTTCTCTTTTCAGTTAGATCACAGAAGAAAAACGGGTTAACTTTAGACCGCGGCTCTTTATTCCTGTTAAAAAATGGTTCCGTGACACCATGCATTCTGAAGCAATTAATCCTGATATTTTTATTTTTCAAATCGTTGCCAAGAAAAAGATTACGTGAAGCCAAGTTTTATACACGCTGTCAGTTCACCACAGGTCAATCAAGCTGCAAGGGTACTTCGTTAACTGATGACAAGTAGGTTATAAAATTCAGCTGGGTCTCTGGCCTTCACAGAGAGGAGCAGAAAATATTATTGGCCCAGCAAACATCACGCCAAGATTATTTGGCACATACGCCATGTTTAAAAGTCTCCAGGACAAATTAAACATTCCACAGAACTAGGCTGCCTGGTTGTCTAGTATTAAGTTCAGACTTTGTTTTTTGTGTGTACATATGTGTGTGTGGATATTCCTGCTATAAATGGTTCAGTGACATGATGTATTCTGAAGCAATTCATCCGGGAAGATTTTGATATATATGATTTATATATATATATATATAAATCATATATATCAAAATCTTCCCGGATATATATATATATAAATCATATATATCAAAATCTTCCCGGATATATATACGTATTTGTGAGTTTGTGTGTATATATATACACACACACTGAACTATTTTTCGCTCTCATTTATCATATTGTTTACAGTGTACTATGTTTACATATTCTGTTATGCTGCTGCAAGTAAGAATTTCATTGGTCTATCTGGGACATATGACAATAAAACACCCTTGACTCTTGATTCTCTCTGACTGGGATCAAGAACTGTTTGGTTTAGTTCAGGCCAGCAGGGATTAAATGCCATGTTTCACCACAAATCTGCACCACAAGGCTAGTGTTGCAACATCAACAAGTTGAAAGTGACAGCGAACGGCAATAATCTCGTTGTTGGGGGCCTGACAAGGATCGCACCGCTTGCGGCCATTTGGCCCGTTGGGTGCATACTGGCTCCCAGCAGAGCATTCCCATTAGTCCCGCCCCCCGCTGCCTCTTCTTTCCTTGCATCCTCTCCAACTTCTCTTGCACATGCCTCTCTGATTCTGTTGTCACCTTTCGACTTTACAGACACAGCACGGAAACGGGCCCTTCGGCCCACTGAGTCTGTGCCGACCTGCAATCACCCCATACAATTTTTATTTATTTTTTATTTAACCTTTATTTAACCAGGAGAAGTCTCATTGAGATTAAAAATCTCTTTTACAAGAGAGTCCTGGCCAAGACAGGCAGCAGCACAGTTCCACAGTTACAGACAACAATTTAAAAACAACAGAGAACATATAAATAGAATCACAGTCAGAATATCATCAAACAAAGCATGTACAGACAGAAGAGACCGCTTCAACATCATTAAGAAGGGATTTAAATCTGTTTATAGAAACCAGCTCCTTAAGTTTCAGTTCATTCTGCAGCTGGTTCCATGCGAAGGCAGCAGCAAAACTAAATGCCCTTTTCCCCAGTTCAGTACGGACTTTAGGTACAGTTAGTAAGAACAAGTCCTCAGAGCGGAGCTGATAAGTTCCTGTGCTTTTTCAAATTACATACTTCTGCAGGTATGAAGGAAGAACACCGAGGATAGTCTTATAAATAAGGATATGCCAATGATGGAGTCTGCGGGCGGACAGGGCAAACCATCCTACTTGAGCATACAAAGAGCAGTGGTGCGTGAGGGTTTAAAATTAGTAACAAATCTCAGTGCTCCGTGGTAGATCGTGTCCAAAGACTGTAGGCATTTTGAAGATGCATTCATCTATAAAACATCACCATAGTCCAACACAGACATAAACGTTGCAGCAACAAGTCTTTTTTTGGCTTCAAAAGAAAAACAAGATTTGTTTCTAAAGTAAAAACCTAATTTTATCTTTAGTTTTTTCACAAGTTGCTGGATATGAGGTTTAAAAGAGAGAGGATCGTCAATTATAATTCACAGATATTTATATTGAGACACAGATTCAACCACAGAGTCCTGCAAAGTGGTGATAGGAGGGAGGTCCGAGGGCTTTGATTTAGCTTTAGTGAACAGCATGAGCTTTGTCTTGTCAGCATTTAAAACAAGTTTTAAATCACACAGGTTACGTTGCACAGTGTTAAAAGCAGTTTGGAGCTGACAGAGAGCCTGATTTGGGGTAGACGCAGAGCAATATATCACTGTGTCGTCAGCATAAAAGTGAAAATTTGCGTTCGGAGCTTTATGATCTAGACTATTAATATAAATAGTAAATAATAAAGGTCCTAGAACCGATCCCTGTGGCACACCCTTGGATACATTAAGAGAGCTAGAAGTAATACCTTCTGCTCGCACACACTGGGATCTGCCTGATAGATAGTTTTTAAACCAACAGACAGCTTGATCAGACAAACCGATGCTGCATAGTCTTTGTAACAATAAGGCATGATCCACAGTATCGAAAGCCTTTGATAGGTCAACGAAAAGGGCTGCACAGTGTTGCTTATTGTCTAAAAAATCAATAAAATCATTTACTACTTTTAAAGCAGCTGTTGACATACTATATTTTTTCCTAAAACCAGATTGAAATTCAGATAAAATACTGTTAGTTGATAAAAAAAAGTCCTTCAGTTGCTGGTTTACAATGGATTCCAGCACCTTAATTAAAACAGAGAGTTTGGAGATGGGCCTATAGTTGTTTAGCACAGTGGGGTCCCCCCCCCCTTTTAACAGTGGGAGAACAAAGGCAGATTTCCAAATAAGGGGAATTTTGTTTGTCTCCAGGGATAGATTAAAAAGATAAGTCAGAGGCAATGCAATAAAATCAGCGGCTAACCTTAGGAAGTAAGGCTCAAGGTTGTCTGGACCTGCCGATTTTTTTGTGTCTAAACATCTCAGGGCCTTATGCACCTCTGAAAGTGTAACAGCGTCAAAAGTAAAGGCTTGTCCCTCAAGAAAACAACTACTATCAGAGCAAGCAGAGGAGCCCTGAGCTGTGTTTTGAGAGTTGAAAAGTGAACCAGAGGCAATGAAATGCTCATTAAAACAACCAAGCATGTCGGCCTTTTCATAAATTTGGGTAGAGTCTTTGACAATGCATGGAGGTAGCTCAATAACATTTTTATTTCCAGTTATTGATTTAATGGTTTTCCAGAATGTCAACGGATTGTTTAAGTTATTTGAAGTTTCAGTAAGGAAATGATCAGCTTTGGCTTTTCTAATTGCAACTGTGCTTGCATTTCGCAGCTGCCTAAAGAGCAACCAGTCTGATCCAAGACCAGTACTTTAGACCATGCCACATTGTGCTCATGGAGTAAAATGGATAACTCTGAGGTGAACCATGCATTATCCCTGGCCCTTATTCTATACTTCCTAAAAGGAGCGCGCTTGTTAACAATTTCAATAAAACCATCATAAAAGAATTTCCAGGCATTTTCAACATCAGGAATTACATTCATTTTCTCCCAGCCAAAGAGAAACAGGTCATGAAAAAATGCTTGCTCCACAAAATGTTTCATGTCCCGCTTTATGATGACACACGGTTTGGTTTTAGGAACTTTTGTATTTCTTACTGTTGCAATGACACAGTGGTCACTGATGTCATTTACAAAAACAGAAGCAGCAGAATATTTATGAGGAACATTAGTTAAGATAAGATCAATTAAAGAAGATTTTTCCGGACATTTCAGATTAGGTCTAGTAGGACTGTCAACAACCTGAAAGAAATTAAACGATAGCACCGTCCTACCCACCAGGGACAATTTACAATTTTACTGAAGCCAATTAACCTACAAACCTGTATGTCTTTGGAGTGCGAAAGGTGACCGGAGCACCCAGAGAAAACCCAGATACACAGAAAGAGCCCAAGTTAAGGAGATTCCATAAATGCTCTTTTTTGTTCCACTTGAGGCTTAGAAGAACCAAGACAGAGATGAAATGATGACCGCCACTAAGGTGCAGATATAAATTTTCCCAGGAGAGTCAGACCACATGGTGTTGGAGTCTACAGTGTGGAGGCTGTGGGCCTAGAGCTGAGCCTGGGCCTCAGGTGAGGTGACGGCTCCGGCCCGCTGGTGGGCTTTTGGTCGGAAGAAAGGTCTCGACCCGAAACGTCACCTGTTCCTTTCCTCCAGAGATGCTGTCTGACCCGCTGAGTTACTCCAGCTTGTTGTGTCCATCTACTGCCACTGAGGAGACCAGCTCAAACGGTCATTGTCTTCAAGGGTAAAATTAAAAAAAACTGCACTCATGTGAAATATGACTAACATTGTTCCCTTTGACCACAAAACGAATAACAGATTCCACAAGGGAAGCACTGTACAATTTATGTTCCTGTTTCGGGCCTGGTCAGATGCTCTAACTGAATTTTACACCAATTCCAGAAGATGCATGGCAGAGAGTGCAGGCCACTTAAGCCCTGAGGCCATCAAGTAAATGCAATTACATCCATTGCCTGAACTCATCCCCTCTCTTAACTGGATTTGCCTCCACTCTGCTGTTATGTCAGAAGACACACAAACAGATCAAAACTAATTCATAAGCATGTTTTACCAAGCCTCCTGGCCTTTCCAAAATACAAATGCTTTTTTTTTTAAAGCAGGAGTGGTGAGCCCAACTTTCTGCTACAGCAGTATCGACACAAGGTAGATTGAAATTAGAATGCATGGGAACTGACAACACGCCATTAACCCCTTCAGGGTACAGGAACAAGTCGTGAAGTGGTGGCTCCTAGCTCATTCTCACCCTTTCTCCTGATACTGAGATAAGCCTGCTTCTTGTTAGTGTTACGTTTAGCTCTCTCTCAATCCAACGAAAACATGCAAAAACATGCAAGTAACCCTTGCCTCCCCACTTTCCATCCCTCCCCCACTCAAATCATACCAGCTTCTAAGTCATCTTGTTGAGTCTCATTGTCTGTAACTCATTCTCACCTAGCACACAGCTAACAACGGCCTGTCTTCTTTAGCATCATTACTTTTTTGCACATCTTTCATTCATTCGTTCTATATATCTCTCTCTCTCTCTACATCACCGTCTATATCGCTTCTTTCCCTTTCCCCTGACTCTTAGTCTGAAGAAGGGTCACGACCCGAAACGTCACCTATTCCTTTTCTCCTGACTTTAAACCTTCGGTTTAAACCAGCATCTGCTGTTCCTTCCTACACAAAAACATGGCATTTTTGAGATCAAGAGCTGAAGGCAATGCAACCAAAATTCTCCATGATGCACTGCCGGGATAATACTTTCGTCGATCTGCCACAATCCCGCTGAATCACACGCGGCCGTAGGTTTTATTTCCCACGTTACATTTTGATGACACATTTCATCACAGATCCCGCTGATTAGGGCAAAATGAGCTGATAGCAAATATGTCAGTTTAGAAGAAATAATGAAACAGTGGCACAGCGGTAGAGTTGCTGCCTTACAACGCCAGAAACCTGGGTTCAATCCCGACTACGGGTGCTGTCTGTACAGATTTTGTAGATTCTCCCCATGACCTGCGTGGGTTTTCGCAGCTGCTCCGGTTTTCTCCCATACTTCTAAGATGCACAGGTTTGTAGGTTAATTGGCTTGGTATAATTGTAAATTGTCCCTAGAGTGTGTGGGATAGTGTTAGTGTGGACTCGGTGGGCCGAAGGGCCTGTTTCCATGCTGTATCTCTAAACAAAACTAATCTAAACTAACTAAACTCAACTCAACTCAACCCAACCCAACTTAACTCAATCCAACCCAATTAAACTCAACCCAACCCAATCCAACTTAACTCAATCCAACCCAATTAAACTCAACTCAACCCAACCCAACTTAACTCAATCCAACCCAATTAAACTCAACCCAACCCAATCCAACTCAACTCAACATCCGCACCAATGTATCATCTCCGACCCTGTGCACTCTTAGCTGGTGCAGAGGGAAGCTTCACCCAAGTGTTCAGAATGGGTGGCATTGCTCACTCTCAGTGAAGAACCAGCTGAACTCGGCTCAGAGCCACGGAGAAACCTGAATTCACAGCATTGAGCAGAATCGGGAGTTAGGAGATTGGGAGCTGGGAGGGATTACAGAAGTGATGGAGATAGAAAGGTCTATGTGCAAGGTTCAGATGAAGAGAGACTTAGTGTGAAAGGACCTTTAAATTTACGTGAGCTGAAAAGCGAGCCTGTACATGTACAGTTTATGAATCAGTGATGAACAAAAGGCCTCCACCGTTCGTTCCTTGGTGATGATTGTTTTGAGATTAAATGGATTTATCCAACTTTATCATCCTCAGTCCACAGGCGTGACTTGTTAAATGTCAACATAGAATTTAAATGCAGACCGCATGCAGATGCATGTCCGCACACGCATACACATGCATGCACACACACACACATACATGCACACACATGCATGCAAGCACATGCATGAATGCAAGCACACGCATGCACACATGCATGCAGGCGCGCACACATGCATGCACCCACTCTCTTAATGAAATTACAAACAAATGCATACAGCTCGTCTATTGAGCGTTCTTGTAATTATATTTTGCACTCTAGTTATTCAATGAACTGACTAATCAACTGTAAAAATCAATACACTAAATGGCACTATCCGGCATCATAAGCTTTTCAGAACTGACCATTTCCCACACAGCCTCGACGGACCCGAACACAAAGGACCACAACCAGGCTTGAACCTGTGGTCTCATCAGCCTGTGACCTCTTCACTTCGCCCAGGCACATGCAGAGCTGAGTGTTCTGCACCACCCTCTCTCACTGCTCCCCCTCTGTGATTCCTCCTGCTCTCCCACTCTTTGCATACCTTTCATTCATTTAATCTGTACCTCTCTGCATCATCGTCTATATCTCTCGTTTCCCTTTCCCCTGACTCTTAGTCTGAAGAAGGGTCTCGACCTGAAACGTCACCCATTCCTTTTCTTCAGAGATGCTGACTGACCCGTTGAGTTACTCCAGCTTCTTGTGTTTAAACCAGCATCTGCAGTTTTCTCTGATACCTTGTTCCATATACCAACTACCCTCTGTGCGGAAAATGTTGCCCTGCAGGTCCCTTTTAATCTTTTCCCTTCTCACCTTAAATCTTCACCCGCTAGTTTTTATTCCCACAGTTCCATTATGTGCTGACCACGAGACAACATGTTTACCCCAAGACACCGAATTGCACATTTATTAAGATGGAGGCACAAGGGACTGCAGATGTTGCAACCTTGAGCACAAAGCAAACAGCTGGAGGAGCCACACAAGGACACAAAGTGCTGGAGTAACTCTGCGGGTCAGGCAGAATCTCCGGAGAACAGGGATAGGTGACGTTTCCGGTCGGGACTTTTCTTCGGACAGATTGAGGGGAGGGGGAGTGGAGAAAGCTGGAAGAGTGGTGAGGGCAGGACAAAGCCCGGCAAGTGATAGGTGGATACAGTCGAGGGGGAGGAGAGGTTTGACAGGTAGATGGTTTGGACAAAGTCTAGAGATGAGAAGAGAAAAAGTGCGAGGTAAGGATAGAAGAGGCAGATAGGATGGGACATGTTGGTCGGTGAGGGAAAGTTGGGCTGGAGGGCCTGTTTCCACACTGTCAGACTCTATGACGTTCTTTTAGGACGGAGATGAGGAGGAACTTCTTTACTCAAAGAGGTGGTGAATCTGTGCAATTCTTTGCCACGGAAGGCAGTGGAGGCCAAGTCAGTGGATTTTTTTTAAGGCAGAGATAGCTAGACTCTTGATTAGTACGGGTGTCAGAGGTTATGGGGAGAAGGCAGGAGACTGGGGTTGGAAGGGAGAGATAGATCAGCCATGATTGAATGGTGGACTAGATTTCATGGGGCCGAACGGCCTCATTCTACTCCTATCACTTATGACCTTATGAATCAGTCCCCACTCCCCTCCTCAACCATTAACCCCTATCCTTCCCCCCTTCAGCTGATCCAGTTTGACCTTTCCTCAGAATGTTTCACACCATGTTTGAAAAACTAAGATACAAGATAGCATTGGCATATTGAATTAAAAGGTTAGACCGCGCGGCTGGACTTTGTATGAAATTGGCCTGTCGTATAGATCTCCCTCTCCATAAAAAAATAAGCAGCTTTAAGACTAAAACTAAGATTTTCGAAAGCACATAATCCCAGCAGATAAGGGCAGCTACAGTACATGGGAAACTGAGAAGAGAAATCTTATTAATTTAGCTGCAGTGCAGTCCCTCACCGACCTGCTGTCTAACCTTGATGTTCTTAACATTTGCTTGAGCAAGATCCAATATTATCGGGCGTGCAGTGTTATGTGGCCTGTGCACAGAGTCTGTTTGGAGATATTATAAATCCTAAACCCCTGCCCATCAGAGTTTAACCAACAAGTGTGTGGAAAAATTCACACCTAAGATGCTGCCACAAATCAACCAGACTGTTCGGCACCTGAGGGAAACCATTCGGCCCATCGTAACTAATGAGTTCCACTCTCTGTATTTTTTTTCATTCTGGTCCAACACGTTACATTTTTCATTCTCTTTTAGGGCGGCACGGCGGTAGAGTTGCTGCCTCACCGCGCCAGAGACCCAGGTTCGATCCTGACTACGGGTGCTGTCTGTGCGGAGTTTGTACGTTCTCCCCATGACTGCGTGGGTTTTCTCCGGGTGCTCCAGTTTCCTCCCACACTCCTAAGACGTGCAGGTCTGGCTTTGGTTAAATAAGAATTGCAAATCATCCATAGTAGGTTAGTGCTAGTGTACTGGTAATTGTTGGTCGGCACGGACTCGGTGGGCCGAAGGGCCTGTTTCCAGGCTGTATCTCTAAAGTCTAAAGGTTTTGTAAGTTAATGCTTCAACTCAGATGATGAGGAAGTCCTTCTGAGATATTTACAGGACAATCCGCTCAGGACGATGATCCAGCTGACCACTATCACAGCACCCAACTGATGCTTGAATGATTCCATCCTCAGGAATGGATTGGTGAAACAAGGGATGGACCTGCCATAATCATATTGAATGGTCGGACGAGCTTCAGGGACAGAGGTTTACTTTTCAATAAGGATTTGCCATTCGCATTGAAACCTTTGGCTCAGGGTGTCAAGGGTTACGGGGAGAGGGCAGGAGAATGGGGGTGTTGGGGGGAAAATAGATCAGCCATGATTGAATGGCAGAGTACTCGATGGGCTAAAAGGCGTAATCTGCCCCTATGTCTTATGGTCTTAATTCTCCTCAACAACGTGCAACCTGCAAGAGTGAAGCAATTGATACGTCGTATAGCTTTGGATAGCTATGTTGACAAAATTATTCCTTGACCAGGGGCTACATCCACTGGGTGGCGCCGTCAGCGATGGCAGCCTCGCCAACGATCTCTGACTTTTCGTCTTTTTTTGTTATTTTTAGTGTGTTTAAAATGTTTGTGTTAATGTTCTCTGGTTTGTTTGATGTGGGGGGTGGGGGATGGGGGAGGGGGTTGGGGGAACTTTCAGTCTCTTACTTTGCCGGGGATGCGATTGTTTTCCGGATCGTAACTCCGGTCGCTCTGCGGCCTAACATCATGGAGCTGGCAGCTTTGCTCGAGACTGACTGTGAGCCCCACCGCGGGGCCGTGGACTTACCATCAGAGCCTGCGATCCCTTGCCTGGGATCGACGCTCCAACCGCGGCCTGCGGACTCCAACATCGAGGAGCTCGCAGTCTCGGGTAGAGACTGATGTCGGAACGCTCCAAAGTCGCAAGAGGTTCGACCAGCCCAGACCCGGGGTCCGATCGCCCGGCGTGGAGGAGCTAAGATCCCCCCCGATGCGGGAGTTTGATCGCCCCGATTTTTTTTCGCCTTCCATCACAGTGAGGAATGTGGAGGAGTCACTGTGGTGGATGTTTATGTTAAAATGTATTTTGTGTGTCTTGTTGCTTTTTATTGGTATGACTGTGTGGCAAATGAAATTCCTCGTATGTTACAAAACATACTTGGCTAATAAAGTATGATTATGATTATGATTATTATGATTATAATATTGTGTATTGTCACTAGCGACACAAGCCTAACCTCATTATTACAACGTGCCTGATGTAAGGAGAAGATGGGGCTTTGGCTGAAAGCCAGAGCTGAAACAGGACCGCTGAGCAAAATCATGTGGATCAATTGCCTACATTAATTTTAGTTTTGTTTACTTTACTTTACTTTAGTTTAGAGATACAGCGCGGAAACAGGCCCTTCGGCCCACCGAGTCCACGCCGACCAGCGATCCCCGCACATTAACACTATCCTACACACACAAGGGACAATTTACATTCATGCCAAGCCAATTAACCTACAAACCTGCACCTCTTTGGAGTGTGGTAGGAAACCAGAGCACCCGGAGAAAACCCACGCAGGTCACGAGGAGAACGTACAAACTCTGTACAGACGGCACCGGTAATCGGGATCGGACCTGGGTCTCTGGCACTGTCAGGCAGCAACTCTACCGCTGCACCACCGTGCCACCCATAATTGGTCTCTAACCAGCGCCCTGGTTACTTCAGCTGAACAAGGCCACAATTCAGTTGCAGAGGAACAGGCGGAAGCCAAATTAAACTCATCCAATTCCATTTTGTCGCCAGGAGTCTATTAATTCATCAAGGTGGGTGGATATGTGGTGGGGAAGGATGTAGGTAGGTGAGGAAAGAAGAGGGGGAAAGAGAGGCAGCGGGGGAGTGAAAGTGAGGGAGAGAAGTGGAGGGAGAGAGGGAGGGAGGAAGAAGTACTCAGACAAGAAGATGTGGAGAGATAGAAAGAGGAAGGGGAAGAGAGGAGGAGAGAGGGCAGAGAGATGGGCAGAGAGGGGGGAGAGAGAGGGACAGAGAGAGGGAGAGAGAGAGGGGAAGAGAGAGGGAGAGAGAGGGGCAGAGAGATGAGCAGAGAGGGGCAGAGAGAGGGGCAGAGAGAGGGAGAGAGGAGAGAGAGAGGGGCAGAGAGAGGGAGAGAGAGGGGCAGAGAGAGGGAGAGAGGAGAGAGAGAGGGGCAGAGAGAGGGAGAGAGGAGAGAGAGAGGGGCAGAGAGAGGGGCAGAGAGAGGGAGAGAGAGGGGCAGAGAGAGGGGGAGGCAGAGGGGCAGAGAGAGGGAGAGAGGAGAGAGAGAGGGGCAGAGAGAGGGAGAGAGAGGGGCAGAGAGAGGGAGAGGCAGAGGGGGGGGGCAGAGGGGGAGACAGATGGGGAGACAGATGGGGAGACAGATGGGGAGAGAGGGGGAAAGAGAGAAGGGGAGGGAGAGAGGGAGTGGGAGAGAGGGGAGGGGCAGCGAGGGGGAGAGAGAGGGGGAAAGAGGGCGTGAGAGAGGGGAAGAAAGGGAAAGAGTCAGAACAGGACTGAGATGGGCGATAGAGAGGGATAGGGTGGAAGAGAGGACAGGAAATGAACAGGGAAGAGGGAGAAAGTGGGAGAGCGAAAGGAAGTTGAAGGAGAGAGGAGAAAGAGAGAGAGATGCTATGAGTCTATTTTGAAAGAGCTTTATATGAGCAGGCCGCACCCAGGAGGGTGGGCAGCAACGCTCCGATCTTGACATCCAGCTGCATTGGCTATCACAGGAGGGTTGTTTCTCTCCTTCCTCACCGCTGGGCAAGTTCCAGTACAATAGTGTCACCAGGGCCCACCAGAAGCCGGCATGTCTCACGAAATACACCCACACCTCTCGATTCCCAAGATCGAGGTGGCTTCCACTTACCCCACATCCAACCGCGAGTCGTGAACAGAACAAACTTATTGCACTGTCAGAAGATTACTTGCTGGCAAGCAAGGAACAAGAAAAAATCCCACCTATAAAACTGCACCACACTGACCAATGCTGTTTAACAAGAACTTAAAATTGGATGGCTCCAAGCTGGCTCAGTAAAGAGAGCAGATGGCCCGGCACTGAGCCATATGCAGAGCAAGGAGGACCGCAGCCCAGGGTTAACGTTTGCCCAGGGGTGAGAGAGAAGGTCACCGTTGAGGTAGCCATGGGGACATTTAGTTCGAGAACATTGGAAAAATTACAGGTGATCGTCCCTGCTCCCACTTTGTGGCCCGTTCCCAATTTAAAGTTGCCCTCCCCCCCCCCCCCCCCACCCCCCTGACCAATGGTCCCTGCTCCAACTCTGGCCACCATCATCTGATCCAGTTCCACATCCTACCTTGGATTCGACACAAAAAGCTGGAGTAACTCAGCGGGACAGGCAGCATCTCTGGAGAGATGGAATGGGTGACGTCTCGGGTCGAGACCCTTTGGTTTTCATTTTGTCCTTTCGTGCCAACTTGGTAAAACATCCTGTGGACGCCCGGAACGTTAACAAGAACGGGCACCTCTCCAAAGTGGCCATTTCCAATCACGTTGCTGGTAGCCAAGCCGACAGGAAAGGGTTCATTCATTAAGAGCGATCTGCAGAGGACAGTTAAAACCTACAAACCCTAGGTCTCAGGGAAGTGGGAGGAAACCGGAGCACCTGGAGAAAAGCCCACCCAGTCACGGGGAGAACGTGAACATTCCCGCACCGACAGCACCCGAGTTGAGGATGGGACCTGGGTCTCTGGCAGCGTGAGGCAGCAACTCTACCAGCTGCCCCACTGTGCTGCCCTTCAAAGAAGCTGAGTCTGAAAGAGGGTCCCGACCTGAAATGTCACCCATCCTTTTTCTCCAGAGATGCTGCCTGACCTGCTGAGTTACTCCAGCATTTTGTGTCTTTCCCCAAATAATATATGGCACCTCAAAAAAATGACAACTTACAGATCGTCAATATTGTTTGACGAATCAATGAATTAATTTTACCTCAAAATGTGGTTGAAGACAAAACGACTCTTATCTCCCGGACACATACACTTCAGCAAGAACCATTTTCTCTTTTGTTACCATGCTGCTCCTCTAGATAGCAAGAACATTTTAACGTTCTTCCTACGTTATGTGCTCATTACTCAGGTTGTTACTGTAAGCTTTCATATCTTGGTAACCTGCTTTCAAAAAAATGTTTCTCCCTGGTAATTAATTTGTGTCACCATGGTTACGTGGGGACCTTAAAGTGAAAGGGTGTGAATGTGAGAGTGCTGACAATGGCCGCCGATATTTCAGCACCAGGTGTTTCTCAGTAGTCACCAAAGCTACAAACCTGTCACTTTCTCTGCTGCCTTTTACAGCTTTTTGGAAATCCCTCTTCACCTCCCAGCTACAGAATAATTTACAACCTAGTGACATACTCCTCTTTGAATCACAGGCACACATAAAAACATGGGGAAATGGGCTTGGTGTGGACCTGGAACTCCCACGTTCCTGACAAGAGAACATGAACCAGGCGCTAATCCTTATGCACCCTCCGCCCAAGTTGGCAGGCCGTAGCAAGTGTGGAGAAAGAGGAATCAACGTTGGAGACCTCAGCTGATCATCCACACATTTATCTCCTCCCGCCTAGATTACTGCAACTCCCTTTTACACTGGCATCAGCCAACCTTCCCTGTCCCGCCTGCAACTGGTCCAAAACGCCGCAGCGAGACTCCTGACGGGCACCCTAAAAAAAAAGGGACCACATCACCCCGATCCTGGCCTCTCTCCACTGGCTCCCTGTGCGGTTCCGTATAAACTTCAAGATCCTCCTCCAAGGTACACAAAAAATGCTGGAGAAACTCAGCGGGTGCAGCAGCATCTATGGAGCGAAGGAAATAGGCAACCTTTCAGGCCGAAACCCTTCTGGAAATAGGCAACGTTTCGGGCCGAAACCCTTCCGGGTTTCGGCCCGAAACGTTGCCTATTTCCTTCGCTCCATAGATGCTGCTGCACCCGCTGAGTTTCTCCAGCATTTTTGTGTACCTTCGATTTTCCAGCATCTGCAGTTCCTTCTTTAACACAAGATCCTCCTCCATGTCTACAAAGCCCTCAATGGGCTTTCCCCCACCTACATAAAAAGTCTTCTCACCCACCACTCCACCTCCAGGCTCCTCAGATCGTCCGACTTGGGGTTGCTGAATATCCCGCGGTCTAGGCATAAGCTCAGGGGCGACCGCTCCTTTGCGATTGCAGCCCCTAGACTGTGGAACAGCATTCCCTTTCCCATCAGAACTGACCCCTCCATCGACTCTTTTAAGTCAAGACTAAAGACTTATCTATACTCCCAAGCCTTTCCTGACATCCTCTGAGTGAGGGCTACATGTATATATGTATGTAGTTTGTTTTGTTTATGCTATTTTTATAACAAATGAAAAGCACTTTGGCCAACGAGAGTTGTTTTTTAAATGTGCTATATAAATAAATGTGACTTGACTTGACTTGTTTGCAAACTACATGAATGACTGAGACGAAGAGACTGAATTTAACGTACTTGAGGCGGCTGACAAATCTAGGTGAGGTGAGCAAGTTAGCAGTGTGGAGCACACAAAGAGGGTTGGAAAGGGCTAGCTATTAGGTTAGTTTTAGGTTAGAGATACGGCATGGAAACAGGCCCTTCGGTCCACCGAGCCCGCGCCGACCAGCGATCCCCGCACATTAACGCTACCTTACACACACTGGGGACAATTTTACAGTTCTACCAAGCCAATGCATCTACAAACCTGTACGTCTCTGGAGTGTTGGGAGGAAACTGAAGATCTTGGAGAAAACTCACAGGGAGAACGTACAAACTCCATACTGACACCCGATTTCAGGATCAAACCCGGGTCTCTGGCGCTGTAAAATGGCTCTACCGCGGTGCCACTGTGCCACCCTGCAGCAGTGGGCAAGAGGATGGCTGCTGGGCCTTGTGGCTATTCTCTCGTGCTCCTTTGAGCATCGTGGGATGGATGGAACTAGTTTCCCTAGAAATGAACTATTCTGAGATTATTCCCCTTTGGCAAGAGGAACTGGGAGGCAGAGTATGGTCATATGATAATAAAATACTCTTGAAATCACCTCTCCAAATCATGCGTCACTCCAAGCTACCATTCCTTCATTTTGCCATTAAATATCCTGAACCTACCACCATCTAATACATTCATCATCGTTGAAAACGTTAGCAACAGTGTGGTGCTGGTTTCCAACGGGAATTTCTTTACAATGCTGTGTACGACAGTGATCGCAACTTCCACTGAAGTGTGGATGGCCGCTGGCTCGCTAGAAGCTCATCCGCCCTTTGACAGGTCTTGTTTTTGGTCCTGCTGGGGGTCCACAGCCCCCTCCTCACCTGGCAAACCAGGTGGGGGAGACGGTTTAGTCGCTGACTATCCGACCGTGGAGCGGGTAGCACGGGATTACACGGTACCCGTGGTGGAGGCGCACATTGAGAGGCACTCCAGTGGTACAGGAAGGAAGCTGGTCACCAGCGTTGAGGGAGCTTGGCCAAGAAATGGCTTT
>CM075985.1:5400209-5452709 GCA_038087875.1 Malacoraja senta
GATCAAAATATAAGTGAGAGGTTTTCAATTTTAACTCTGCTTTTCTTATCTTCTCTTGTGACGTTCCGGTACCGTTGAAAGCTGTAAAGATTCTGCCGTTCCATGTCGGTGGGATTGAATAGGTAGGAGGTACACAAAAATGCTGGAGAAACCCAGCGGGTGCAGCAGCATCTATGGAGCGAAGGAAATAGGGCAACGTTTCGGGCCGAAACCCTTCTTCAGGACTGATAGGGGGTGGGGAGAAGAAAGGGGAAAATGAAAAAGGCGGAGGAGGAGCCCGAGGGCTGGGGGAGGGGAGGAGACAAGCAGAGGGCTGATGAAGGGTAGGGGGACAGCAAGGGCTAGCAGAATTGGGAGCATTGAATAGGTAGGACTTGACCACTCCCTCTTCCTGCCACACCACAGACCACAAACATTAACCCTCCCGCACCCCAATCTGCTATCGGCAACAAAGTAGGTTCCCGCAAGGCATCGTGTGGTTAGACATGGACCATTATCCTCTTCCTGCCTCAAGAAAACTTGCATTTATATAGCTCCGATAGATGACGGTCATTGAATTCTCCAATCTCAAGTAAATACTCCCTCTCTCCTTTCCCTGTGTGTCCCCACCCACAGACCCATTTCTCCCACTATCTCCCACCCTCCCAGTCACCCCGCTCTTTAGACTTTAGACTCAATGGACAATAGACAATAGGTGCAGGAGTAGGCCATTCGGCCCTTCGAGCCAGCATGGCTGATCATCCCCAATCAGTACCCCGTTCCTGCCTTCTCCCCATATCCCCTAACTCCGCTATTTTTAAGAGCCCTATTTAGCTCTCTCTTGAAAGCATCCAGAGGACCCGCCTCCACCGCCCTCTGAGGCAGAGAATTCCACAAGACTCACAACTCTCTGTGAGAAAAAGTGTTTCCTCGTCTCCGTTCTAAATGGCTTACTCCTTATTCTTAAACTGTGGCTCCTGGTTCTGGACTCCGCCAACATCGGGAACATGTTTCCTGCCTCTAGCGTGTCCAAAACTCCAGACATACGGCGCAGAAACAGGCCCTTCGGCCCACCGAATCCGCGCCGACCAGTGATCACACCGTACACTAACACCAGCCCCATCTCCCTCTTCCAACAAAGAGGATGGTGGATGAAGCGTGAGCTTCACATATGTGAGCATTTGTCGGCACTGGGCCTGTACGTGCTGGAGTTCAGAAGAATGAGGGGGGACCTCATCGAAACGCACAGAACAGCGGAAGGCTTTGATAGAGTTGATGTGGGAAGAATGTTTCCACTAGTGTTTCCACTAGGATTAGAAGTCATAGCTTCAGAATTAAAGGATGTTCTTTTAGGAAGGAGATGAGGAAGAATTTCTTTAGTCAGATGTTGGTGAATCTGTGGAGGCCAAGTCAGTGGATATATTTAAGGCAGAGATAGATAGATTCTTGGTTAGTACGGGTGTCAGAGGTTATGGGGAGAAGGGAGGAGAATGGGGTTGAGAGGGGAAGATAGATCAGCCATGATTGAATGGCAGACTAGACTAATTCTGATCCGAGAACTTATAATCTTATGATCTTATCTGATCAACAACCCTCCGCTGTTGAACTCTGTGGCATCCCACTCTATAGTGAAGTTTGGATCTAAGACCTGACTCAGGGGCAAGAATATCACCCCTCGGAGAATGAGGGCTGAAACTCAACGGGGAAAGATTCAGGGGAAGGGCCACAGGGGACGGAGTGGTTTGTGCGAGTCACTCCCACTTGACCCCTTGCTCTGAGATTGTGAGCAGCATCTGCTGTAGCCGTCTGAACTGGGAGAGGATCCAAAACCCTTCCGCTCTTCACACTGCGCGCGCGCGCGTGTGTGTGTGTGTGTGTTCTTGTCAGGAAAATAAATTAAGAACAGGGCAGCATGGAGGCGCAGCGGTAGAGTTGCTGCCTTACAGCGCTTGCAGGGCCGGAGACCCGGGTTCGATCCCGACTGCGGGTGCTGTCTGTACGGAGTTTGTACGTTCTCCCCGTGACCTTTGTGGGTTTTCTCCGAGATCTTCGGTCTCCTCCCACACCCCAGAGACGTAAAGGTTTGTAGGTTAATTGGCTTGGTATAAATGCAAACATTTCCCCAGTGTGTGTAGGATAGCGTTAGTGTGCGGGGATCGCTGGTCAGTGCGGACTCGGTGGGCCGAAGGGCCTGTTTCCGCACTGTATCTCTAAACTAAAACTAAACAAACCAGTTTTGAACAAGAACGCGCGGCACACGAGCCCAGTGCTCCAGGACGGGAGGCGTGTTGCAGGAACATAGTGTGGACTGGTCTATAATCCCAAGACAGAGCGGAGTTTCATTAAATCAGACGAGCAGAATGTCAGCGCCGGGATTACAACCCAATAATTCCCTCCAGCAGAAAGCAATATTCTCTCCCGGTGAACTCGAGTATTAAAGCGTTGCTGTGAAGACACGCAGAAAGGTCGGTCAGCAAGGGAGATCATGCCCAGCTGTTGATGCATCAGTATTCGGCCTCTTTATCGGTATTCATTTCAGTCTAACACAGCATCAACCCACCCAGCAATAAGCAGATGCTCTTGCTAAGTGTCTTGGCCTGCACTAACCCTCCCCCCCCGCCAACCCCTACTAAACAACTCATTAGTATTTCTGACCGCTACCATTCGAGAACGATGACCCTCGGAATGGTTCCGCGAACCGATGTGCAGGAGGCCGTTCAACCTCGTGTCCATTCCACCCTTCCGCGAACCCAGGGTTAACCTCTGTTCAATTGTCCACCCTGGTCCCACGATCAACATGAAACAAAAAAGCAGCACTTAGTCTGCAGTAAAACTCCGTCAATCCGCACACTTGGGGAATTTGGTGAATTCGTACAATTTCCCGGCCTTCAGATTCTGTTCCAAATGATGCTCCCACTTTTAATCCAAGGTTTCAAGGTCAGTTTATTGTCACGTGTACCAGCTAAGGTACAGTGAAATTTGAGTTACCATCCAGCCATACTAAGTGAAAAGCAACAAGATACACAACCACATAGAGGTTAACATAAACATCCACCACAGTGGATTCCACATTCCTCACTGTGATGGAAGGCAATAAAGTTCAATCTTCTTTCTCTTTGTCAGGGCAGTCGATCCATCCGCAGTCGGGGCCATCAAAGCCCCCACAGCCGCCGATCAAAGCCCCCGTCTGGGTGATCGAAACTCCCGCGTCGGGGCGGTTGACATCGGGACTTTGACATCGGGAGAGAAATGGTGCAGGGGAGGGATAAGACTTTGCCTTCCATCACAGCGAGGAGGAGATTCACTGTGATGGATGTTTGTGTAAATTGTGCTGTGTCTTGGTTCTTTTTACTTGTTTGTATGACTGCAGAAACCAAATTCCGTTTGAACTTAGGTTCAAATGACAACAAATAAATTGCATTGTATTGTATTGTATTGTTGAAGCTCTCTTCGCGGGATGGAGCTCCCGAGTCGGCCTCTTCTTACCGGAGACCGCGGGCTTCACGATGTTAAAGTCCACAGGCCCCGCGGTTGGAGCTTCGATCCCCGGCAAAGGGATCGCAAGCTCCGCGATGTTAAAGTCCCGTAGACCCCCGCGGCTTGGAGCGCTGGGTCGGTCTCCAGGAAAGGCCACCAACTCCATGAAGTTAGGCCGCAGTGGGGACGGAGATACGATACGGGGGAAAAAATCGCATCTCCGTCGAGGTAAGAGATTGAAATAAAGTTTCCCCCAACCCCCAACCCGCCCCCCCACACATAAAACAAACCAAGGAACACTAAAACATATTTTTGAACACATACTAAAAATAACAAAAATAAAGTACAGTTGGCTCTTTTACAGATATTGTGACAGCACAGTGGCAGAATACATTTTCCAGTGAACTAAGGGGAGAAAGGGAGCAGAAGAGCAGCGACTCGGTGTACTGAGGGACCAGGAAACGTGAAGGGAATTGATGCCGTGAATGCAGAGTCTTTTACCCATTGTTGCGGAATCAGAACCAGAGGGCATCCATCGGTTTAAGGTGAGAGGGGAAAGATTTAGAGGTGCAACCTTTCACTGAGAAGGTGGTGGTCTATGGAAGGAGCTGCCAGAGGAGGTTTAGAGAGTTTCGTTTAGAGATACAGTGGAAACAGGACCTTCGGCCCACCGAGTCCATGCTGACCATCGATCACCCATACACTCGTTCTACGTTATCCCACCAACACATCCTACACTCTTGGGCCAATTAACCTACAGACATACTCCACATCTTTGGAATGTGGGAGGAAACCGGAGCACCGGGAGAAAACCCACGCGGTCACAGGGAGAACGTACAACTTCCACACAGACAGCACCCGTAATCAGGATCGAATCCGGGTCTCCAGCGCTGTCAGGCAGCAACTCTGCCGCTGCACCACCGTGCATGGCAGATGCAATAATAACATTTTAAAGACACTCAGACAGGCGCCTGGATAGGAAAGATTTAGGAGGGATATGGACCACATGTGGGCAAATAGGACTACCTTCGATGGGGATAGACACAAAATGCCGGAGTAACTCAGCGGGTCAGGCAGCATCTCTGGAGCAAAAGGATGGGTGATGTTTCGGGTCGGGACCCTTCTTCTGAGTCTGAAGAAGGGTCCCGCCCCGAAACGTCACCCATCCTTTTTCTGCGGAGATGCTGCCAGACCCGCTGAGTTACTCCAGCACTTTGTGCCTGTCTTCGATGACAAGGGCAAGGCAGCTAAATGGGAATGAAGCCGGAAGCTAAATGAGATGCAGAGGAGGCTTAAACAAACTACAGGTCAGGCAGCTCCTATGGAGGGTGAAACAGTTACTAGTTCAGGCCTGGGGACCTTCAACATAACCACGAGTTGCTTTCCTCGTTAGTCCTTACATCTCATCTTGGTATTAACTGAAGCAACAAAGGGACTTTGTCACACTTCAAACCTCATTCCCCTTCAGCCTTGATCATTATCCTACATTCATTACTTCTCAGGTAAATCATTTACCTACATTCCCACTTCATCTGATGTGGAAGCTCCATCTATGCCTGTAATGCCTCTGGACTTGAGTATCCCAAAGTTCTGAAGATAGACACAAAATGCTGGAGTAACTCAGCGGGGCAGGCAGCGTCTTTGGAGAGAAGGAATGGGTGATGTTTCGGGTCGAGACCCTTCATCAGACGCAAAGTCCTCTTGGTTATCTCCCCCATTCTATACCTTCCTAATATATAGGAACTCATTTAAAACTCTCGGGTCAAATTTACCCAAGCCAATTAACCTACAAACCTGTGGAATATTAATCTCATTTTCTCATTCGCTCGTTGCACCCTGCGGACAATGTACAGCAACCAAGTAGCCTACAAACCCGTACGTCTTTGGGATGTGGGAGGAAACCGGAGCACCCGGAGAAAACCCATGCGGTCACAGCGGGAACCCATGCAAACTCCGCGCAGACAGCACCCGTAGTCAGGATCGAACTCCTCCTCTCCCAATATCTCCTTTGGTGACTCAGTGTCAATTGCTGTTTGCTCAGGCTCCTGTTAGGCACCTTGGGACTTACTGCTCCATTAAAGGCGCTATATAATACATGTTAAAGTGTGTCTATGCTAGCTGCTGCTACTGCCTGCCAGTTCACTGTATCTCACCCGTTTATCCTCTGAAGGCAACAAAGGAACCCTTTGTGTCACACTTCACATATCCTTCCTTTTTAGTTGGGTATTTTTTATGCAGCTTAGCAGAACACAGTGAAAAGCCGTGTGTGTTAAATAGTGTGAGGAGTGAGTAAATCCTGTCTGTAGGAACCATGACTTATTGGGCAAAGGAGGGGTCCATAGACATCATCTCAGGGAATCTCGGTAACAGAAAAACCCTATAGCGACCATGACGTGTGAAAAATCTGCCAGCAGAGTGACATTTAACAGTCAGCCTGGGTCTATTTTGAATGTACACTGCCAGTGAGTTTCTGTGGCATTTCACAAACAAAATGGTGAACTTTATTTTTCTCGTTCCATGTGGTAAAGATACTGGCGAAGCACTAGTTGTTGACCATTGCCAAGAGTCAGGCCTCATCATTACCCAGGCGTGGCAAGGCTGGCCCATGTCCTCCCTGGGAGTACATCATTCAACCACAAGGGCGGCAGAGTGGCGCAGCCGCTGCCTCACAGCGGCAGAGGCACGGGTTCGATCCCGATCTCGGGTGCTGTCTGTGCGGAGTTTGCACGTTCTCCCTGTGACTGTGTGGGCTGAATCTGGGTGCTCCAATTTCCTCCCACATCCCAAAGACGTGTACATTTGTAGATTAATTGGCCTCTGTAAATTGCTAGTGTGTTGGGAGTGTAATCGAAATTAGGATAGCATAGAACTAATGGGAATGGATTTAGTTTAGAGATACGGTATGAATACAGACCATTTGGCCAAACGAGTCCACACCAGTCTTTGATCACCCAATCCAACTAGTTAGTTTGTCGGTGGTCAGTGTGGACTCAGTGGGATGGAGGACCTGTTTCCATGTTGTATCTTTCAATCAATCAATATGCCAATCCGATAACATCATGGTCACCATTGCAAAGGCTAGCCTTTAATTTCAAACATATTTAGTTACTTGTACTTAAATTCCCCAGCAGCCATGGTGGAGTTTCAAATCGATTCACTGGTTCAGTAATGCTGGCCTTTGTAACAGAGTCTAGTAACACAACCACTTTCCTCCTGTATTATTTATAACCAGAGAGAGTTCCTAATTACCACTTTGTTTTATAATTAGCATGAAGCACTGGTGGCTGGGACTTCAGAAGCGCAGCCTCCAGAAACCCTCTCAATCAACCAAACCCTGTTGCTTCCGGAGATGTCCCAGTCTTAAAGATGTTCCATAACAGTGGTCCTGACACAGTGGTCCTGACTTACGGGTGCTGCCTGTGTGGAGTTTGCGCGTTCTCCCTGTGACCAGGTGGTGCTCTGGTTTCCTCCCGCATCCCAACGACGTGTGGGTTTGTAGATTAATTGACTTCTGTGATGCCAGGAATGAGCGGGTTAGCAGATGATGAGCGTTTGACAGCACTGGGCCTGTACTCGCTGGAGTTCAGAAGGTTGAGGGGGGGACCTCTTTGTAAGTTGCAGAATAATGAAAGGCATTGATAGAGTGGGATGTGGAGAGGATGTTTCCACTGGTGGGAGAGTCTAGGACCAGAGGTCATAGCCTCAGAATTAAAGGGTGCTCTTTTAGAAAAGTGAGAAGGAACTTCTTTAGTCAGAGGGTAGTTAATCTGTGGAACTCATTGCCACAGAGGGCTGTAGAGGCCAGGTCAGTGGATATTTTTTTAAGGCAGAGATAGACACATTCTTGATTAGAACGGGTGTCAAGGGTTATGGGGAGAAGGCAGGAAAATGGGATTAGGAGGCAGAGATCAGCCATGATCGAATGGCGGAGTGGACTCGATGGGCCGAATGGCCCTAATTCTACTCCTATAACTTGTGAACTTGTAAATTGCCCCTAGCGTGTAGGATGCAAAAGTGGGTAAACATGGAAATATTGCGCAGGTGATCAAGGGTCAGCACGGAGTGGGTGGGCCGAAGGGCCTGCTGTCACACTGTATCTCTAAACATAAACATTAATCAGCTCACTTTTAATATCGCTTTATGCGGTTCCTATGATGCTCTTTGGGATTGTTCACTCTTCTCAAGGTCCTATGTAAATAGAAGCTTTCTGCTCAAAGCAGCAAGGGCAGCTGGATAGACGTACATGACTGCTCATCCATGCTTATCAAGATCAAGCCCAATAATGCAGTAAATGGCCTGTTAATCTGATTCTCACGGCAATAGTGCCTCTCAGCAAAGGCATTGACTGATGATGAAACTCACCATCACCTTCAATGCATCAGCACTGAGGAAAAGGGTGTCCGAAGATCAAGACCAAACCCAGCTCTAAACGCATGGTCTACCAGGCAGCAATGATCCCTGCCTGCCTGCCTATATCCTTCTGCGATTTGGACGGATGCGCACTAGAAAGCATCGGGATGCACCACAGCTTGGTTAGGCAACAGCTTCATTAAAGACCACGAGAAATTGCAGCGAAATGTGGACACAGCCCAGACTATCACAAACCAACCTCCTTTCCATTTATACCTCACGCTGCCTCGGCAAGGCCAGCAGCATAATCAAGGATTGTGGGTGGCACAGTGGCGCAGCGATAGAGTTCCTGCCTTACAGCTCTTGCAGCGGCGGACACCCGGGTTCGATCCTGACTACGGGTGCTGTCTGTACGGAGTTTGTTCATACTCCCCGTGACCGCGTGGGTTTTCTCCGAGATCTTCGGTTTCCTCCCACACTCAAAAGACGTACAGGTTTGTAGGTAAATTGGCTTGGTAAATGTAAAAATTGTCCCTAGTGTTAATATGCGGTGATCATTGGTCGGCACGGAACTGGTGGGCCAAAGGACCTGTTTCCACGCTGTATCTCTAAACTAAACTAAAAGGACGAGTCGTACCCTGGCCACTCCCTCTTCTCTCCTCCCCCATCAGGTAAAAGGTATGGAAGTGTGAAAACGCACCCCTCCAGATTCTGGGAGAGTTTATTCCCAGCGATGATCAGGCAACTGAATCATCCTGCCACAACTAGAGAGCAGTCCTGAACTACTATCTGGGATTACCTTTGATTGGATTTTACTACCACTAAATGTTATTCCCTTATCCTGTATCTGTACACTGTAATTGGCTCGAATGTGATCAAGTATTGTCTTTCTGCCGACTGCTTAGTACGCAACAAAAGCTTCTCACTGTACCTCGGTACACGTGACAATAAACTAAACTGAACTGAACTGGTACAGAAGGCTTTGCAAGGCTTTGGACAGATGCTTGGGAGCGGTCCTGGTCTTCCATCTACCTCATTGTAAACCTTTGAAAGCTCTTTAATTGGACTTTATTAGACTTTATCTTGCACCAAACGTCCCCCCCCCCCCCTTTATCCCGTACCTACACACTGTGGTCAGTTTAATTGTTATCATGTATAGTCTTTTCGCTGACTGCATCCCACGCAGCAAAGAAGCTTTTCACTGTACCTCGGTACATGTGACATTACTAAACTAAACTAAATCTTTCCAAATTCCAACGTGTTTATAATCCCAACTTGTTCCACCGTTTCTCATAAAACGACCCTTTCTATCCCTTACCTGACCTGCCCCTCGTTCAAAGATATCACTGCTTGGTTCAAGAGAACAAAAGGCACATCAAGAGTGCTCTGGGTGAGATCTCACCAATGCCCCATGCATTTTGTAGCATCTATTGAGGCGTGCAACAGCTAATCTGCTTAAGTGGATCAAGTCTGAAGAAGGTGCCCGACCCGAAACGTCACCTATCATGTTCTCCATAGATGCTGCCTTATCCGCTGAGTTACTCCAGCACTTGGTCTCCATCGGGACCAAGACTGACTTGCTTCCACTCCAGTTTCATGGGTTCAGAGGTGTCTGATGAGGTGATTGTGGAAACCACAGCCTTCCTGATCTAATACATAATGTCTAGATGGGCTATGATTTGGCTTAACACCCCAATTCTCTTAGATTTATTAACTGCTTAATCAGATTTTTATTCAATGCAAAATTCTGAGGAAGGATCTCGACCCAAAACGTCGCCTATTTCCTTCGCTTCATAGATGCTGCCTCACCCGCTGAATTTCTCCAGCATTTTTGTCTACCGTTTATTCAATCCAACATTTGTTTATCTGTCTGCTAAGATAATACCCAGCTCCCAGTGGTGGATGCAAAGGTCAGTAAGAATGCAAATACAAAGTGATGTACTTTGGAAAGTTGAATGAGGGCAAGACATACCCAAGTGCTGGAGAAACTCAGCGTCTATGGAGCGAAGGAAATAGGCAACGTTTCAGGCCGAAACCCTTCTTCCCAGTGGATGTAATGTTCTATGTTCCAAGTCCCCGGAGAATACGAAGTGACTTTAGAGATAAGAAAATTTAAAAAACTGGCGATGCTAGAAATCTGCAATAAATTTGGAGAATGAAGGAAATTCTCAGCCGAAAATATGGAAGAGAAAGTTAACATTTCAGGTCTGCATTCTGCCTCAGAATTGACTGCTTCCAGCATTTTCAGGTTTAATTTCAGATCTTAGAAATAAAATTCTTCACATCATGTGGGCACATGACCACACATTTATGTGATCAGTAAAATCATTGGGAGATGTAGTTCGGTGTAATTAAGGGTGGCTCAGTGACACAGTGGTAGACCTGCTGCCTCACAGCACCAAGGACCCAGGTTCGATCCCGACCTCAGGTGCTGTCTCTGTGGAGTTTGCACGTTCTCCCGGTGGGGTTTTCTGCGGGTGCTCCGGTTTCCCCCCACATCCCAAAGGGTTAGTAGCTAAATAAGCCTCTGCACATCGCGCCATGCTGTGTTGGAGGCGGATGGGTGATCGATGATCAGCATGGACTGAAGGGCCTTTTTCAATGCTCCATCTTGAAACCAAACTAAAACCGAATATGAGCTTACAGTACCATCACGACCACCAGACAATCTAAACATCAACATGTGTCAAGAACGCAGCAGCCAGTTCATTACCAAAGCAGTATGAAACTAGGCATAAAAATAAAAAAAAGTATTTGATATGACACAAACATTTTTCATGAAAAGATTTCAAGATTGCAAACTCATCTCTGGGTTTATGATGGTATCAGGACCTCTGAAACAGATTACAGGCTTTTATCATCGCTGCCATCAGTAATGCTCAATACAGCTGTCTGAATGAAATGTCGGGACGGTGCAAATTAAAGGACACTGCACGTACAATAATCTACCTGCATCAGCAAGTTTCTACCTTGCAGACCTTTACATGAGCAGCATGCAACATCACCGCAGCTTGCAAACTCAGCTAACTTCAGCCATCAGTGACCTTATTAAATGATTGAAATAAGATTCAGCAAAGAGTTCCAACGAGAAAAAACGGAATAGTATGCCGAATATCTCAGTGCAAAAGTGAGCCTGACATATTCAGGCAGGAATCTCACTAACTGCTTCCTAATTCTTTCAGGTTACAAACAAAAAGCTGGAGTAACTCAGCAGGACAGGCAGCATCTGTGGATGGAAGTAATGGGCGACGTTTCAGGTCGAGACCCTTCTTCAGGCACTCGACCCGAAACGTCACCCGTTCCTTCTCTGCAGAGATGCTGCCTGTCCCGCTGAGTTACTCCGGCATTTTGTGTCTGTCTTCGGTTTAAACCAGTGTCTGCAGTTCCTTCCTACATAGTTCTTGCAAGTTACAAATGGTTTAGAGTGGGCGATGGGAAGGGTTGGCTGGTGCACAAGCAAAACCATGCCTTCTGCTTTCAAGTCGCAATTAAGCTTGTTTTTGTAATTAAAAGTTTGCATTGGCGGAGTTACACTTAATAACATGCTGTGAGCACCCTCGTTAGGGATGAGTCTGGGTTTGACATTCATCTCAACAGCAGGCGTTTTCTCTCAGCTGTTTCTGATGTTCTGCTCTCGAGGCCATCTGCTGCCGTGTGGCAAGCAATGAAACCCACTCCTCCAACACTGTTGGGATGGTTGAAGGCAGAAAGGTAGACACAAGAGGCTGGATTAACTCAGCGGGTCAGGCAGCATCTCTGGAGGGAAGGAATAGCTCAGTCTGAAGAAGGGTTTGTACGGGTGTCAGGGGTTATGGGGAAAAGGCAGGAGAATGGGGTTGGGAGGGAGAGATAGATCAGCCATGATTGAATGGCGGAGTAGATTTGATGGGCCGAATGGCCTAATTCTGCTCCTATCACTTATGACCTTGTGATACGCTTGTTCTATCGCACACACCAGAGACTTTTTGTTTTACAGAAGCCAATTAACCTACAAGCCTGCACGTCTTTGGTATGTGGGAGGAAATCGGAGCCTTATGAATGGTCTCGACCCGAAAATCCACCCATTCCTTCTATCCAGAGGTGCTGCCTGTCCCGCTGAGTCACACCAGCTTTTTGTGTCTACCTTGGGTAATGCTTTGAGCCAAGATCCTTCTATAGAGTGAGAGTCAGGGGTGAGGGGAACGGGAGATATAAACAGTGCAGGAGAAATTAATGGAAGATATAAAAAAAGCACCGATAATCAAGGAAATGGGGCACACAATGGGCCATTGTTGGGCGTGACATAGGTGACAACAAGTAAACAGACAGGGGCACTAAACAGGATGATTGGATGGTTGGATGGAATCAGGTATGCATTCACCAAGTTCAATTTGCATTTACATAGAATCTTTAAGGTACAAAAATGCTGAGTTTTCATGAATCACCTAATGACAGCACATCGCTAATATTCTTTTTTTTAAAACAGTAATTGAAAATATAGTTTAGTTGAGTTTAGTTCAGAGATACAGCGTGGAAACAGGCTCTTCAGCCGAATCCGTCCACTCCGACCAGCGATCAAACTCTGTACAGACAGCACCCGTGGTCAGGATCGAACCGGGGTCTCTGGTGCTGTGAGGCAGTAGCTCTACCACAGTGCCACAGTGCCACCCCTGAGGCTCAAAGTACTGGGAACAACTCAAGAATGACTTGCAAAAGATGGGCTACTTGGTCATAAGGCATCAAAAACAGCCAATGGGTCAACTGACTGGTTGGAGACTTAAGGCTCTGTCTCACGGGGTTGCGGTCATTGGCGGTGAAGCGCAGCGTCGCCGGAAGAGGGGACCGCACGGCAACCGCGAGAGCACCGCACGGGTGCTGCGCGGGGGCCGAGTGATCTCCGTACGGCCGGTTCCACGAGCTTGCGGCGTCGGGTGATGACGACATCGCGCAACGCGACGTGCTACACGATGACGTCATCGCGCAACGTGCCACGCTAAGCGATGACGTCATTTTGGATCGCGGGGCTGTGGCGGCGGTAGTGGTGATCGCGGCGCTGTGGCGGCGGCTGTGTCGGTGAAAGTTTGACTCACGCCGCTCGTGCCGCACTGGCGGCGGCGGCGGCTGTGGCGGTGTCCGTGCCCCACTCGTGCCTCACTGGCGGCGGCTGTGCGGTAGGAATAGTTTTTTCGACATTGTTGGGTTTTTGTGAGCACCGTGCGTTGTTGGGATCAATACCGCACGGCCCCGGCGGTGTGCGTTGGACCGACCCCGCGGTCTCTGGCGGTCCACGAGCGGTAGAAACTTCCTGTTTCACCGCCAATGACCGCAAACCCGTGAGACAGGCCTTTTAAGAAGGGTTACGACCAGAAACATCACCTATCCGTGTTCTCCACAGATGCTGCCTGATCGCTGAGTTAAAGGCTTGTCTCACGAGTCTGCGGTCATTGGCGGCGAAACGGGAAGAATCTGCCGCCATAGACCACGCACTCGTGAGAACGTACAATTCCCGGGCCGTGCGGCGGTGTTCCCAACACCGCGCGGTGCTAAAATAAAAACGACAATGTCGAAAACACTATACTCACCGCACAACCTCCACCAGTGATGCACGAGTGCGCACGGCCGCTCGCACGGGCCGCCGCCAGTGTGGGTCGAGCGCCGTGCGTCAAACCTCCACTGCCACAGCCTCCGCCAGTGACGCACGTGCCTCCGCCAGTGACGCACGCGCAGGCACAGCCACCGCTACAGCGCCGCGATCAGGATGGCCGCTGCCACAGCCGCCGCTGGTGAGTCACGTGCGGGGGGCCGACGTCATCGCAGTCGGCCCGCCCTTTTTTTACTTACCGCAAGCACGTGGGACCCGCCGTGTTTGAATTAACTCGGCCCCCGCGCAACATCCGTGGGGCGCTCCCGTGGATAGGCTCGGCGCTCTCGCCGTTGCCGCACAGTCCCCGCTACCGGCGACGCCGCGCTTCACCTTTCTGGTTGCTACAATGAATCAATGATTGATATAATGAATGATATATCAATGAATACAATGAATGATATAGTCAGAATGTCCCAACTTCATAACACAACCAAAGTCCCACAAAGTACAAAGTGCGGATACTTTTTAGTTGATGATATTGGTTGAAGGATTGATATTGGCCAGGGTGCACAAAAAACAGTGCACAGAGATCTTGTCCATTAAGATCTCACGAGGCCGGGGTGGTGGTAGTGACCAAAGTCCCATTTTAACATTGCTCCCACAGGATACACCTTCCAATGTTACAACACATCCTCAGTACTGTTTGAGCCAAGAGTGGATGCTCAAGTCTCTGGAATTGGAAATTGAACCTGTAATCTCTTTACTCTATGACCAGTGACCCAAACATAGGCCTGTGAACTCTTTACTATGACTGAGGCAACAATGGTTTCAACTGGGCCATGCCTAGACTTACTAACTCCAGTGGAAGAAAATCATTGATTCATTGGGTTAGAAACCCCTCTGGTAAGCCAGTAACATACAGTATGTGTACTTCTGTAAAGCCAGAGGAACTGCATTTCAGATTTAGATTTCAAAGGTGAATGGTATAAGTATGTATAAGTATTTTTATTAGTCACATTCACATACACCCAGGTGTAGTGAAGTGAAATGCTTCTTGCCATTATGCAGCACACAAAAGAAGAGAATACAAACATAACACCAAGATAGTCTTAACACAAAGATACGTACGGGAATTGGAAACAGTGGCCTCTCAGCCTTTCCACCACGATTTCACTGTAACTAATTCAATAGACAATAGGCAATAGGTGCAGGAGTAGGCCATTCGGCCCTTCGAGCCAGCACCGCCATTCACTGTGATCATGGCTGATCATCCACATTTAGTACCCCGTTCCTGCCTTCTCACCATATCCCTTGACTCAGCTATCTTTAAGAGCTCCCCCCCCCCCCCCCTCCTCGATCACTATAACCAACTCACCTTCCCAGAAGGTCGACCCAAGAAACGGCACAGAACTTCAAGACAAGTGCCCATCCCTTGCATCCGCTTCCATGAATTCTCTTCACAAAGGCAGGCACGGAGGGAAGAAATAAGGAACGGCAGATGCTGGTTTGCAAAAAAAGACACAAAAAGTATTGAAGGAACTTGGATCTAGTTTCAGATTCTAGATTTGGATCCACTTTGCCTGACTGGAGCCAATCCTCGTGGCATGATATTAAACTGAAACGCCATATACCCTTCCACTGACAGACAGGGAGAGAAAAAATATATCTTGGCTGAAATATCTCCCTTCCCCAACTCTGAAAACAATTCAGAATGTAGAAGTGGCTGCAGATACCAGCTAATACACAAGGGGCACAAAGTTCTGGCGTTACTCAGCAGGTCAGGCAGCATCTCTGAAGAACATGGATAGGTGACGCGGCACAGTGGCGCAGCAGTAGAGTTGCAGCCTCACAGCGCCAGAGACCCGGGTTCAATCCTGACTACGGGTGCTGTCTGTCCGGAGTTTGTACATTCTCCCTATGGCCGTGTGGGTTTTCTCCAGGTGCATGTAGACTTATGGGCCTGTCCCACAGGTGATTTTTTTGGGCGACTACAGGCGAATGCCGCAAAGTTTTCAACATGTTGAACATTTCTCGGCGACAGTCAGACAATTTTTGCTGTCGTAGATGCTGTCGTAGGTTGTCGCCAGGTGTCGTAGGTGAATTCCATTAAATCTAGTCCCTGGCAGTCGCCTAAAGAGTTGCCAAAGTGGGACAGGCCCATAATTGGCTTCTGTAAATGGTTCCTAGTGTGAAATATAGAACTAATATTCAGGTATCGCTGGTCGCGCGTGGACTCGAAGGGCCGAAAGTCCAGTTTCCACACTGTATCTCTAAACTAAATGTGACGTTTTTGGTCGAGACCCTTCAGAACTGATCACCTTATTTCGTTAGACTTTGCAATTGCACAAATAACTATGCAATTCCTAACCATGAATGGAATTCAAGTCGAGTGAACAGCCTGGAAAAGCATGAGGCATGTTGTGTGAAGGATAGTGCTACTGATAAGATCGGCCTTGCCACGATTCGCAAATCTGACAGCCACGGTTCAGTTTGTGAAGCGGCAGATTTAACATTGCCCCATTTGGAAGTCTTTTAAAGAGCCAGCGCAGAGGGTGATCAATGGAGAGACGGTGTCAACTATCCCAAATGACTTGTTAAATCACCATTGTTGTCATCGGAATTTGCTGCACTGTGACCTTTCAATACCTGGAACATGTGAAAGGGATCATGGAGGGGACAATTAAATAAATCTGCCGCGATAGTTTGCGAGTGAATTTGTCTCTCTTCAAGCCACTCTTCATGCCTACGCACGACAGCTAAAAATATTAAAAAGATAAATTTTTTTGTTAAAAAGATAATGCAATAAATACTGCTAATTCTCCAGGGCTCGGGGATTCTATTCTTCTCAGAGGTTCTGGAGAACCTCGATCTCACGTTCCACTCCCTGACGCGAGGCAGAGGGAGGGTGCGTTTCAAAAGAAGCCACAAGGAACTGCAGATACTGCATTACTAAAAAAAAAGACACAAAGTGCTGGAGTAACTCAGCGTGCCAGGCAGCGTCTCTGGTGAACATGCATAGGCGACCAGCGATCCCCGCACATTAACACCATCCTACACCCACTAGGGACAATTTTTTACATTTACCAAGCCAATTAACCTACAAACCTGTACGTCTTTGGAGTGTGGGAGAAAAACCGAAGATCTCGGAGAAAACCCACGCAGGTCACGGGGAGCACGTACAAACTCCGTACAGGCAGCACCGGTATTCGGGATCGAACCCGTGTCTCCGGCGCTGCATTCGCTGTAAGGCAGCAACTCTACCGCTACCCAGTGCTCTACCGCTCCTGTCCGTTTGTGCAAGGCAGTTCCTTGCTTCGACAAAGTTGCATTAACCTTGGTGCCTAAGAAAAGGAAGCATGAACGCATTTCACCTCTTGCAAACATCTTAAAGCTTATAGTATCGCAAAGGCAGTCCACAAGTTGGTACAACGGCACAAGGCAGGGTCGTCCACAGGAGGGAGTGATGATTTACCCGAAGGTCTTCAGGAGGGGTTGTGTTCAAGATGGAAAAAAGATTCCCACTTGATAGACACAAAATGCTGGAGTAACTCAGCGGGACAGGCAGCATCTCTGGAGAGAAGGAATGGGTGACGTTTCGGGTCGAGATCCCAAGCCTCTGTCTGAAGAAGGGTGTCGGCCCAAAATGTCACCCACTCCTTCTCTCCAGAGATGCTGCCTGTCCCGCTGAGTTACTCCAGCATGTTGTGTCTATCTTCGGTGTAAACCAGCATCTGCAGTTCCTTCTTACAAGATTTCCACTTGGATTGTTCATTTTTGACTCCATTTACACCTCACGCTGCCCCGGCAAGGTCAGTAGCGTTATCAAGGACAAGTCGCACCCTGGCCACTCCCTCTTTCTTCTCCACTCTCCTATCGAGCAAAAGGTACAGAGGTGTGAAAACGCAAACCTCCAGATTCAGGGACAGTTTCTTCCCAGCTGTTACCAGGCAACTGAACCATCCTACCAACAACTAGAGAGCAGTCCTGAGCTACTATCTACCTCATTGGAGACCTTCGGACTATCTTTGATCAGACTTTACTGGCTTTATCTTGCCTTAAATGTTATTCTCTTTATCATGTATCTGTACACTGTAGACGGCTCGATTGTAATCATGTATTGTCTTTCCACTGACTGGTTAGCACGCAACAAAAGCTTTTTACTGTACCTCAGTACACGTGACAATAAACTAAACTCAAACTGACCTTAACTCAGTTAAATACCAAGGGGAGTGCTCCATTGACCTGATCTCACCTTAACTGTACAGAAAACCAATAATGGTCTGATGGTCAAAAGAGAACAAAATAAACTTATCATCTTGGGAACTGGAAACAATTCAACTCAATACAGCAAAACATTAGTTGATGTGACACCCAATCTGCTCCTCAGCAAACAGCTGTTTCTTTTGGCAACTATGGACCAGGAAAACATCAATATTGCAGAGGGATAATTCCGTGTCATGTTACGGTCCTTGGTCTTTTATCAATGCAGATTCCGTTTCCAGGATGAAAAACATAACTTGCAGGAAGGCCCGCTGCCAGCCAGGGTTACGGAGATGCTGACACACTGAATGAAGCCTGTTCTTCTGGCATCAGGGGTGAGTCAGTCCAATCCAACTGTGAGATAAAGGTCGGGGGTGTGAAAGAACGTACAAGTATAGAAAATAGGTGCAGGAGTAGGCCATTTGGCCCATCCAGCCAGAACTGCCATTCAATGTGATCATGATCGTGCCTGATTATCCAAAATCAGTACCCCGTTCCTGCTTTCTCCCCCATATCCCTTGATTCCATTAGCCCCAAGAACTCTATCTAACTCTCTCTTGAAAACATCCAGTGAATTGGCCTCCACTGCCTTCTGTGGCAGAGAATTCTACAGATTGACAACTCTCTGGGTTGTTCTATACACTAGTTCTTTTCACCGACCACCCTTTGGTTCCTATCCCTCAGTTTCGTATTAAATCTTTCTTGCCCCCCCCCCCCCCACCTCACCACAAACCTATCTCCTCTGGTGCTTGTCCACCGACTCTGGGCAAGAAAATCTGTGCATCCACCCAATCTATTCCTCTTATGGTTTTATGCACCTCTATAAGATCACTCATGCGCTCCAAGGAATGAGGTCCTAGCCTGCTCAACCGGCCAGGAAAGGAGTTGGGGAGGAACTTCTTTAGTCAGAGGGTAGTTATTCTGTGGAATATTGCCACAGTGGGCTGTGGAGGCCAAGTCAGTGGATATTTTTTTTTTTTTAAATATTTTTATTTTATTAGAAGTACAAGCATACAATCAAAGTGCCTAATATATATTGACATACATTGTATGTACAGCTTCTTATATATTTTTTCATTATAATGAAGAAGAAAAAGAGAGAATAGATAATAATAGATAGAAAAACGTGTGATATATAGTGCGTGAGAGAGAGAGAGAAAAGGGTGAAAGAAGAAAAGAGAAGAAAAGAAGATAGAAAGAAAAAGAACAGAAAGTACAAAAATTAAGGAGGTCATTATTTATAATCTTCACCATCCCTCAGTGGATATTTTTAAGGCAGAGATGGACAAGTTCTTGATTAGAACGGTTATCAAGGGTTATGGGGAGAAGGCAGGAAAATGGGATTAGGAGGCAGAGATCAGCCATGAATGAATGAATGGAGGAGTGGACTCAATGGGGACGAGTGGCCTAATTCTACTGCCATAACCTGTGAACTAACTTGTGATCCTGTCAGTAACGCAAGGCAATATAATTAGTGCAGCATGTCGGGACGTGATGGTAACAAGTTGGTTACCCACTGGGCCAAATAATAAATGCCCCAGTGGGTAACCAACCAAATAGTAAATGCCTACTATGTTCTGTTGTGCTCAAGCAAAGCAAGAATTTCATTGTCCTACCAGGGACACATGACAATAAACTCACTTGACTTGACTTGACTTGACTTGAAATGTAGGTGTAATTGTATTGCGTTTATCTTTGTAAGGTTTATAATAATACGACACAATAATCCAACCTATGCCTTTCAACTTAATACGGACAATGAGTCATGGAGTCTTGCAGTGTGGAAACAGGCCTTTAACCCAACTTGCCCACACTGACCAACATGTCCCATCTACACTAGTCCCACCTGCCTGCATTTGGCCCATATCCCTCTAAACCTGTCCTATCCATGTACCTGTCTGTAATGTTTCTTAAACGTTGTGATAGTGCCTGCCTCAACTACCCCCTCTGGCAGCTCGTTCTATACACGCACCACCCTTTGGTTCCTGTGCCTCAGGTTCGTATTAAATCTGCCACCCAATCATTAGTTTTCACCTTCCATCACAACGAGGAGGTGCCCGGAGGAGAGTCACTGTGATGGATGTTTGTGTTAAATTGTGTTTAATTGTGTGTTTTGTTGCTTTTTGACTGTTATGACTGCATGGGAACGGAATTTCGTTCAAACTTGTTTTTGAATGACAAATAAAGAAATTCAATTCAATTCAATTCAATTTATTCCTCTCATGGTTTTAGACACCTCGATAAGATCACCGTGTGTAGGAAGGAACTGCAGATGCTGCTTTAAACCAAAGATCAACACAAAAAGCTGGAGTAACTCAGCGGGACAGGCAGCATCTCTGGAGAGAAGGAAGATTCCTTGCACTCCAAGAAATAAGGTCCTAGTCTGCTCAACCTCTCCCTATAGCTCAAACCCACGAATCCTGGCAACATTCTCGTAAATCTTCTCTGCCCTCTTTCCAGCTTGACAACATCTTTCCTACAAAATGATGCCCGAAACTGAACATTGTTCTGTAATATTCTTAAATATTATTTGGATTGTTACATAGAGAAATATTATTGTGTTATTGTTGCTATCATTATTGTTATGTGACTACTAATTGTATTATTATTGTTGGATAATATTTTTGTCATTCAGTCACTCCCTGCATTAATTTTAGTTCCTACCGCCAATGGTTTTATTGGGGACATACTTTATATAGCGCAGAAAGTCGCCTTGTTGATACAACGAGAGGGCATGTGGAGTTACCTGCTACTGTTGTTGCCTGTGATCAAAGTAAAGAAATCCATCTGCAGTCCAATTATTACCCACAGCTTGGCAGGAATAATCAAAGCTAAAAACCTGTTACATGCGCATCAATGGACTCTATCCGAGGGTCTTCAACGAGGTAGATAGTAGTTCAGCACGGCTCTCAAGTTGTTGGTAGGATGGTTCAGTTGCCTGATAACAGCGGGGAAGAAACTGGTCCTCAATCTGGAGGTGTGTGTTATCGCACTGCTATACCTTTTATTTTCCAATCAAATGTCATCCGTCTGCTTTGATCCCTCCCTCAATATGTCTCCGTTGGTCAGCGACCCCGATACTCTCTCACTGAACACACGCAGTCAACTTTAGTCAAACTCAACAAGAGTGCAACGCACAAGCTAAAGTGCATGGAGGTTTTGTGCTGCAACGTGTCCAACTGCAGGAGGGTTTGCGTGTGCATGCACTCGTGCACGTGTGAGTGGGTGTGTACATCTGCAGCATGCATGTGTCAACATGCGTCGGGTGAATGTGAGTGCGTGTGCAGAAGCCCTCTGAGGTATCTATCCATCCACACGTGATGGTCTGTTTAGTTTAAAGGTACAGCGCGGAAACAGGCCCTTCGGCCCACCGAGTCCGCGCCCACCAGCGATCCCTGCACACAACACTATCCTACACTCGGGACAATTTACAATTACACCAAGCCAATTAACCTACAAACCTGCACATCCGGAGTGTGGGAGGAATCCGGAGATCCCTGAGAAAACCCACGCAAAAATCACGGGAAGATCGTACAAACTCCAGATGTGCAAACTCCATACAGACAGCACCCGTAGTCAGGATCGAACCAGGGTCTCTGGCGCTGCGAGGCAGCAACTCTACCGCTGCGCCACCATTTTCGATGATGAGGGGAAATTTCTGAGGCATAGACTGAGGGAGTTGTACAGAACATACAGCTTGTGCCTGTCTCTTCCTATGTGTCACTGCTTACCTGTCTGCTGCAGTCTCATTCTAACCAGGTGTGCACACCTGGGGACTGAAGGAAAGGAGAGGCAGGATGAATCATTCCTCGGTTAAGATGCCCTTAAGGCACAAGTCCATCAAAACCTTTTCACTCATCTTCATGCCTATGCATGAATCACTTCATCTCCGTAACATCATATGCTAATATAAGTCGACACACAGCCAGTTTTCCCTTATGGCCTTCTCTTTTTGATCAAGGAAACCTTCCCTCTGATAAGCAGATGTGTAATTTCTGTCGTCAATCAGATTCAAAGGCCAGCTCAAGCCTGGCATTCCCTTTCAAAGCATCTGAAACTATTGGGCAATCTCCGGCTTGTCACGCACGGGCCTGTAGTTTCATTCAGCCCACCTCAGCGCAGGTTCGATAGCCCTCTCACGCCCACAGAGCCCAGTTACGTACGCAAGGTCACGTTCACTAGTTCTAGGAGCGAAATAAGGCCATTCAGCCCATCAAGTCTACTCTGCCATTCAATCATGAGAGATCTATCTTTCCCTCTCAGCCCCATTCTCCTGGAACCTACGTGTGGAGTTTTTATGAGTTGCCCTGCACATTACCTTAATTTCCTGAAGCAGGGTCCCGACCCGAAACGGTACCTATCCATGTTCTCCAGACTGACCTGCTGATTTACTCCAGCACTTTGTCTCTCTTTTTGTAAACAGTATCTGCAGTTGCTTGTTTAGTTTCGACTTTAAAGATACAGCATGGAAACAGGCCCTTCGGCCCACCAAGTCTATGCAGATCATTGATCACCTGTGCACTTGTTCTACGTTATCCCACGTTGGCATCGGACACACAAGGGGAACGTTACAGAAGCCAATTAACCTACAACCCCGCATGTCTTTGGGATGCGGGAGCATAAACCGGAGAGCCCGGAAGAAACCCACACAGTCACAGGGAGAGCGTGCAAACTCCACCCAGACAAGACCCGAGGTCAGGATCAAACCTGGGTCTCTGGCACTGTGAGGCAGCAGCTCGACCGCTGCGACACCGTGCCACCCACTCATTTCCCATTCATAACCCCCTCATTTCCTTTTACTTCCCTCACAACACAAACAATTTATTCTTCTCCGCAACTCTCGTGTGCTTGATTTCACCGCCCCCTGCCACCACCTTCAACTTCTCTTGGAGAAATACATTTCTTAAAGCTAGTTTCATCCTCGTTTTCAAAAATCTTAAGGAGACTTCCCATCACACACAGTTTCCTCCCGTCCCTTAGAAAGCTGCACTCCCACCCTCCATTTTATCCCTCGCCCTGTGATCTGCAATGGTTCAAATCCAAATGTTCCTTCCAAATCCACGAGCCTCCTCAGCTCTGTAAAGCCCTCCAGCTCAAACAACCTGGAGAGTTTAAAATACTTCCAATTTAACCCCTTGCACACCCTTCATTTTCATTCATCCTTCCGCTTATCTGCCCCGGATGATAATTCTCATCCTCAACCTCTCTTGATGCGTTTTAGATGCTCCCTAAAACCTACCTCTAAATAAAAACAAAGACAGACACAAAAAGCTGGAGCAAATCAGCGGGTCAGGCAGCATCTCTGGAGAAAGGGAATAGGTGACATTTCTGGTCGAGACCCTTCTTCAGACGTAATAATACAATCAGCAGCATCTCTGGAGATAAGGAACGGGTGGTGTTTTGGGTTTCACCCATTCCTTTTCTCCAGAGATGCTGCCCGTCCCGCTGAGTTCCTCCAGCAATTTATGTCTACCTTCCGTGTAAACTAGCATCTACAGTTCCTTCCTACACATAGCAATAACATCGCCTTGTGTGACCTGGGGGTCACATTATGGCTGATATAACGCTGCTCGGGGAATCATTCCATGCTTAAAGGGCCTATGTAAATGCAAGCCGTTGCTTATTTTAACACAGTAGGAATACGTAAAGCAAGATGAATGAGCGGGATGATAGGTTGAGAAAGAGAACAGGAACAGCACAGCAGCGGGAAGGAGAAAGCATCAAAAATCAATTAGCTCAGTGCTGATCTAAATATGGTGAACATCTGATGTATTAAAACATAGTTCTGTTCTCCTCAGTGGAAGTCCGAAAGGTTCTTGATTTCTCAGCAGCATAAAGCTCCTAATAGTCTTATTACTAACTCACCATTTGCCTAGCCCTCTGATTCAATGATTCAGTGATACTTATTAATGCCACTGATAGTTGAAGGGTTGATGGCCTCAGGGCTCAGACAGACCAATTTGAAATGAATTTATATTGAACCTTCATTTTCACATTTCTCTGTGATTTCGCTCCTTCCTGGGGGCCTGTCCCACTTGGCGATTTTTTCGGCAACTGCCAGCATCATTGACAGACATATCAGGTCACCGAAAAATTTGCGGCGTGATGCAGCGTGATGACGTATGATGCGCGCTTTTGTTTCAAGTGTCGTATCATTTTTTTTTGTTGCCGCTGTATTTTGAAATGACGCCGACACTGATATGACCTTTAACTCTCTCTTGGAGGCCGTTGGCTGGAGCATGAACTCGGATATTCCTTTCCTTAACCTCTAGACTTTAGAGATACAGTGTGAAAATAGTCCCTTCGGCCATCGAAGCCTCGTTGACCAACGATCACCCCATACACTAGCACTATCCCACACACTAGGGACAATTTCGATTTTTTTTACTGGAGCCAATTAACCTACAAACCTGTACGTCTTTGGAGCGTGGGATGAAACCAGAGCACCCGGAGAAAAACCACATGGTCACAGGAAGAACGTACAAACTCCGTATAGACAGCACCCGTGGTCAGGATTGAATCCGGGTCTCTGGTGCTGGCGGGCAGCAACTCTACCACTGCACTGCCTGACATGGGAACCTCTCCACCTTCCTGCATTAAGTTGCTGCTACAAGCTTAATCCCAGCGCCAATTTGGTTTGACAGTGTTTATAGAGGCATCTTCGATGGTTTGCTATTTTGCAGGCTGCTTTTATGTACGTCGTTTGTGTCAAGCTTCTCAAAGTGGCTCCTGGTGAAACTCACCAGAAATCTGTACTAATTCGGCTGCAAGTTGCCCATTGTTCTCAACAAACCAAAAAACACTTGTATTAACACAGCACCTCTAATGCAATGAGATGCCACACGGCGGGAGTATCCTCACACCAACATTTCATGCTGAGTTAAAGAGACAGGAAAAGTACTTTGAAATAGTCGGGAAGTAGGAAAATATCATTTACCCCCTCACCTTGAACAACACACACGCACAAATATTGCGGCATGCGGAATAAATACAATTGCTATCAGTCCGTCACATTCTTCCCCTTATAAAAACCAGTGAGCATAAACTTCACGTCAAGAGTCAAGAGAGTTTATTGTCATGTGTCCCAGATAGGACAATTAAATTCTTGCTTGCTGCAGCACAACAGAATATTGTAGACATAAATACAGAACAGATCAGTGTGTCCATATACCATAGAATATATATATATACACACATAAATACACAGATAAAGTGCAATAGGCTGTTATAGTTCAGAGTTTGTTTGAAGTTGTGTTTAATAGTCTGATTGCTGTGGGGAAGCAGCTATTCCTGACCCTGGATGTTGCAGATTTCAGGCTCCTGTACCTTCTACCTGATGGCAGCGGGGAGATGAGTGTGTGGCCAGGATGGTGTGGGTCCTTGATGATGCTGGCAACCTTTATGAGGCAGCGCCTGCGATAGATCCCCTCGATGGTAGGGAGGTCAGAGCCGATGATGGACTGGGCAGTGGTCACAACTTTGTCTCAGTGAGCAGGGTAACTGAACTTGAGCAGCAGTCAGCCCAGGGCCATCTGTTGATGCCTGCGATGTAGAAAGGATTAGTTTCTCTCTGAAATTCAGATCGATTAGGCAGCGGTTTAAAAAAAAAAGTAGATAATTTCTTCCCTTTGCTCTGAGAGAAAGGGGCAGGAGAGGTGGCAGCAATTGGAAGGGAAATAATGACAAATCGATTTGCATTGTTTACAAGATTAAGTCAAGAGGTCCCCAAAGATCAGGAGGAATGGGGTCAGTGATGAACGAGCTTTTAGTCCTCATTCTGCCCCATCACCTGTCCTGATTCACCAACACGGAATCTGCTTGCCCATCAGAAGATGGTTGTGCATTAACACTTTCAGGCCCGCGGGGACTGCTGATTACACGTGTTATGATACTGCAATCAGTCTGAAGCAGGGGCTCGGCCCGAAACGTCACCCGTTCCTTCTCTCCAGAGCTGCTGCCTGTCCCACTGAGTTACTCCAGTATTTTGAGTTTATCTTTGGTTTAAACCAGCATCTGCAGTTCCTTCCTAAATATCTCTCTACATCATCGTCTATATCTTTTGTTTCCCTTTCCCCTGACCGCTTTCGGTCGCCTCCTCGACGGAGAGGTGACTTTTTCCTCTCGGCCTAACAGCATGGATTGGAGCGGTCTTTCCCGGAGTCGGGCCCAGAGCTTCAGCAGCGGGCCCAATGTGGACTTTTCCATCGCAGAGCGAGCGAACTCTTGCCGGGGGTCGCCAGAGAGGAGTACTCCGATCGCTGGCCTGGTGACTTTGGCATCGTGGGGCTGTGGTCTGCGGAGCTTCTAGCCGTGGGCGTGGCATGGATTTTACCATTTTAACACGTCTGGGATCCCTTGCCGGGGATCACCGGAGAAGAGCTCCAACCACCAGAGCTCCGACCTATATCATCCTGAATCCACGGTCTCCGGGAGGAAAGTGCCGATTCGGGCGCTCCAAGCCGCTGAGTATGTTTGATCATGCCGACGAGTGGGCCTGTACATGGGGCCGTCCGAAGCAGCGACTACGGAGGTTTATGGCCCCGACCACGGATGAACAAAGGAGGAGGACTGACGGAACTTTATTGCCTTCCACCACAGTGAGGAACGCTGTAGTGGATGTTTGTGTTCAATTCTATTGTGTATTGTGTGTTCTTTTTAAGTGTATCGCTGATGGCAAATTAATTTCACTGCACCTTTGGGTGCACGTGACGAATAAAATCGACTTTGACGGGCAGTGGAGGCCAATTCACTGGATGTTTTCAAGAGAGAGTTTGATTTAGCTCTTAGGGCTAACAGAATCAAGGGATATGTGGAAAAAGCAGGAACGGGGTATTGATTGTGGATGATCAGCCATGATCATATTGAATGTCGGTGCTGGCCCAAAGGGCCGAATGGCCTACTCCTGCACCGATTTTCTATGTTTCTATGTAAATTGTTGTCAGGAACTATTGTCTATAATGAGAGACACAGCATGAGAGTGGCGTGACAGAGGGCATGTGTGAGAGAGAGCAGAAGAGATTAATATACACATGTGGGTGTTTCTGTGTTTATATGTCTCAGTAAGAGACAATTTAATAAAATTTGACTAAATTTGAAACAATTAGGTAGGTCATTAAAACTAATTTACCCGTCAAAACAATAAAATTGCCAAACTGTCTGCTAAAATTAAAAATGTAACAGTTTATAACCAGGTCTGATAGAAAACCAATAATTAATTGAATTTCACCTCTTTCAAACAAGTAATTTCATTTTAATAATCTCAAAACATATTAAAGTGTTAAACGTCAATTTAGGGGCGGCATGGTGACACAGCGGTAGAGTTGCTGCCTTACAGCGCCAGGGACCCGGGTTCGATCCTGACCACGGGTGCTGTCTGTATGGAATTTGCACGTTCCCCTTGTGACCTGCGTGGGTTTTCTCCGGGTGCTCAGGTTTCCGTACAGTTTTGGTCTCCTAATCTGAGGAAGTCATTCTTGCCATAGAGGGAGTACAGAGAAGGTTCACCAGACTGATTCCTGGGATCTCAGGACTTTCATATGAAGAAAGACTGGATAGACTCGGCTTGTACTCGCTAGAATTTAGAAGACTGAGGCGGGATCTTATAAAAACTTACAAAATTCTTAAGGGGTTGGACAGGCTAGATGCAGGAAGATTGTTCCCGATGTTGGGGGAGTCCAGAACAAGGGGTCACAGTTTAAGGATAAGGGGGAAATCTTTCAGGATTGAGATGAGAAAAACATTTTTTACACAGAGAGTGGTGAATCTCTGGAATTCTCTGCCACAGAATGTAGTTGAGGCCAGTTCATTGGCTATATTTAAGAGGGAGTTAGATGTGGCCCTTGTGGCTAAAGGGATCAGGGGGTATGGAGAGAAGGCAGGTACAGGATACTGAGTTGGATGATCAGCCATGATCATATTGAATGGCGGTGCAGGCTCGAAGGGCCGAATGGCCTACTCCTGCACCTATTTGCTATGTTTCTATGTTTCTATGTTTCCTCCCAAACTCCAAAGATGTACAAGGTTTGTAGCTTAATTGGCTTTGGTAAAATTATTAGTTGTCCAATAGGGTAGTGTAGTGTTAGTGGGTGGGGATCGCTAGTCAGCGGGGACGCGGGGGGCCGAAGGGCCTGTTTCCGCACTGTATCTCTAAACTGAACTAAACTAAACTAATGCAGTCCACAGATACTTCACACAAAACTGCAACTACATGGTTTTGACGAAAGGATCACCAACAAGCAATGAGTTATTTTCCTCTTGTTATTTTCTTCCTCCCTCCCACGCGGAAACCGATGACATATACAGTAGTGCCACAGATAGCATCACCAGGGATAGGCTTAATTAGCGTGGCTTCTAAGGATGTTCCCAGGATGATTTCAGTGTGAAGGGCAGGCATGTACCGCATGGCCCAGAGGGCATGGAACACAGTGGAGGGTTGCTGCTTTCAAAGGTTAGTGTGATTCAAAATACCAAAAATCTTGCCACAGCGACCCTCTCAAAGCCAATCTGTAGAGGTGACCTCTCACGACGCACGTATCAGATAAACCTCCGAGTGCGTCTTTTCATGGCAACTCCAATCTTCATTTATCCTTCAGAAAAATGATTCTGTCCAACATCGCTCAAATAAAGCAGTGTGGCAGCAAGAGGCATTGCATCTGAAATTGCCTTAGCCCACCTCACCAGGACAAATCTTTAGTTTAGTTTAGAGATACAGCGCGGAAACAGGCCCTTCAGCCCACTGAGTCCGCCCCGACCAGCAAACCCAGCACATTAATACTATCCGACACACACTAGGAACAATTTCCAATTATACCAAGTCAATTAACCTACAAACCTGTACATCTTTGGAGTGTGGGACGAAACTGGAGCACCCGGAAAAAACCCACGCAGTCACAGGGAGAAGGTACAAGCTCCGTGCAGACAGCACCCGTAGTCAGGATCGAACCTGGGTCCCAGGCGCTGTGAGGCAGCAACTCTACCGCTGCGCCACCAAGCCACCCCTAAAATGCACTATTGTTAAGGAGAAAACATGTATTGAAAGAGACAGAAAGACACAGGTTACTTTAGAGGGCTCATCAACTAGCCAAGAGGATGCAGAGGGGGTCAAGCAGTTGCATGTCCCAGTCTTGTCTATGTGGGAGCAATTTAAACATGGCTAAACTCAGCCCATGTACACATTGATTGTGGAATGTATCAGCCCATTGCATGCACTAAGCATGAGGGGTGACAATGTTACCTCACCCCCATCTACATACTAACCATGAGGGGAGAACAGATAGTGTGTTATCTCAGTCTAGTTTAAACAGTCATGGAACTACATTTTAAGAGGCACTTGAATAACACGAGGAGTTGAGTATAGGAGCAAAGAGGTCCTTCTGCAGTTGTACAGGGCCCTAGTGAGACCACACCTGGAGTATTGTGTGCAGTTTTGGTCTCCAAATTTGAGGAAGGACATTCTTGCTATTGAGGGAGTGCAGCGTAGGTTCACAAGGTTAATTCCCGGGATGGCGGGACTGTCATATGTGATGGAATGGAGCGGCTGGGCTTGTATACTCTGGAGTTTAGGATGAGAGGGGATCTTATTGAAACATATAAGATTATTAAGGGTTTGCACACGCTAGAGGCAGGAAACATGTTCCCGATGTTGGGGGAGTCCAGAACCAGGGGCCGCAGTTTAAGAATAAGGGGTAAGCCATTTAGAACGGAGATAAGGAAATACTTTTTCGCACAGAGAGTTGTCAGTCTGTGGAATTCTCTGCCTCAGCGGGTGGTGGAGGCCGGTTCTCTGGATGCTTTCAGGAGAGAGTTAGATAGTGCTCTTAAAGATAGCGGAGTCAGGGGATATGGGGAGAAGGCAGAGGAACAGACCAGTTAGTCTAACATCGGAATTACAGACCAGTTAGTCTAACATCGGTAGTGGGGAAACTGCTAGAGTCAGTTATTAAAGATGGGATAGCAGCACATTTGGAAAATGGTGAAATCATTGGACAAAGTCAGCATGGATTTACGAAAGGTAAATCATGTCTGACGAATCTTATAGAATTTTTCGAGGATGTAACTAGTAGAGTGGATAGGGGAGAACCAGTGGATGTGGTGTATCTGGACTTCCAGAAGGCTTTCGACAAGGTCCCACATAAGAGATTAGTATACAAACTTAAAGCACATGGCATTGGGGGTTCAGTATTGATGTGGATAGAGAACTGGCTGGCAAACAGGAAGCAAAGAGTAGGAGTAAACGGGTCCTTTTCACAATGGCAGGCAGTGACTAGTGGGGTACCGCAAGGCTCAGTGCTGGGACCCCAGCTATTTACAATATATATTAATGACCTGGATGAGGGAATTGAAGGCAATATCTCCAAGTTTGCGGATGACACTAAGCTGGGGGGCAGTGTTAGCTGTGAGGAGGATGCTAGGAGGCTGCAAGGTGACTTGGATAGGCTGGGTGAGTGGGCAAATGTTTGGCAGATGCAGTATAATGTGGATAAATGTGAGGTTATCCATTTTGGTGGCAAAAACAGGAAAGCAGACTATTTTCTAAATGGTGGCCGACTAGGAAAAGGGGAGATGCAGCGAGACCTGGGTGTCATGGTACACCAGTCATTGAAAGTAGGCATGCAGGTGCAGCAGGCAGTGAAGAAAGCGAATGGTATGTTAGCTTTCATAGCAAAAGGATTTGAGTATAGGAGCAGGGAGGTTCTACTGCAGTTGTACAGGGTCTTGGTGAGACCACACCTGGAGTATTGCGTACAGTTTTGGTCTCCAAATCTGAGGAAGGACATTATTGCCATAGAGGGAGTGCAGAGAAGGTTCACCAGACTGATTCCTGGGATGTCAGGACTGTCTTATGAAGAAAGACTGGATAGACTTGGTTTATACTCTCTAGAATTTAGGAGATTGAGAGGGGATCTTATAGAAACGTACAAAATTCTTAAGGGGTTGGACAGGCTAGATGCAGGAAGATTGCTCCCGATGTTGGGGAAGTCCAGGACAAGGGGTCACAGCTTAAGGATAAGGGGGAAATCCTTTAAACCCGAGATGAGAAGAACTTTTTTCACACAGAGAGTGGTGAATCTCTGGAACTCTCTGCCACAGAGGGTAGTCGAGGCCAGTTCATTGGCTATATTTAAGAGGGAGCTAGATGTGGCCCTTGTGGCTAAAGGGATCAGAGGGTATGGAGAGAAGGCAGGTACGGGATACTGAGTTGGATGATCAGCCATGATCATATTGAATGGCGGTGCAGGCTCGAAGGGCCGAATGGCCTACTCCTGCACCTAATTTCTATGTTTCTATGTTTCTATGAACAGGGTACTGATTGGGGATGATCACATTGAATGGCAGTGCTGGCTCAAAGGGCCAAATGGCCTACTCCTGCACCTATTGTCGATTGTCCACATAGCACAGAAACAGGTCCTTCAGCGCACCTAAGTGGGTTTTCTGAGATAGTCCCATTTGCCTGCATTTGGCCCATTTCCCTCTAAATCCTTTATATCTTTTCAAGTGCCTCTTAAAAAGTCATAATTGTATCTGCTTCTATAGCTTTCTCTGGCAGCTCATTCCAGATGCGGACTGGCCTCTGAATTAATAAGTTAAATCTCTCCCCTCTCTCCTTTAGCCTATGGGGCTTTTAGAGCTATATAGAACATGGGGGGGGGGGGTTATCAGAATTGTGCCAGTACAGTCGACACCAGAATGTAGTAGGAATCAGGGTGCAGCAATAAGAATTTTGTGCATATTCAAATCAGAAATAAATGAAGAGAACATCATCAAAGTGTACGGCCCCCCCACTAATTTCTATAATATTTATATTTGGACAGGTACATGGATAGGAAGGGTTGAGAGGCATATTGTGCAAACACAGCCAAATGGGACTAGTTTAGATGGGACATTGTGGTTGGCATGGAGAAGTTGGTCCAAAGGGCCTGTTTCCGTGCTCTATGACTCCACGGATTAAATATTGGAAGATGGCCACTCCCTCTTCTCCCATTCCCCTTTCAGGCAAAGGTACAGAAGTGTGGAAAACGCACACCTCCAGATTCAGGGACAGTTTCTTCCCAGCTGTTATCAGGCAACTGAACCACCCTACCACAACCCAGAGAGCAGTGCTGAACTACCATCTACCTCATTGGTGACCCTTGGACTATCCTTGATCGGACTTTGCTGGCTTTACCTTGCACTAAACGTTATTTCCTTATCATGTATCTGTACACTGTAAATGGCTCGATTGTAATCATGTATTGTCTTTCCGCTGCCTGGATAGCACGCAATAAAAGCTTTACAATGTACCTCGGTACACGTGACAATAAACTAAACTGAACTGATGACGTTGCGGAAAGAAACCTGCAAAGTTTGAAGAAAAATCTTGGCAAATGGTTGGATTTACATTTTTCATAAGGTCTCAGGTTGACAATAATTGCCTTATAATACTTCTTTTAAATAGAGTTTCCTCAGCCATTTGAAGTCCTTTCACAGTGGCGTTTCTTCAAAAAAAAAAGCTAAATCTATTTTAAAAGCATGATAATGTCATTTAATCCAGAGATACATCGATGCAATGAGACAGTTATTCATTTTCCCCTGTCTCTGCTCTTGGGCCTGTGAGGAACTCCAGCCCACATGGTAGTGACTCACTGAAAGGAGCTTGGTTATCCCTTAAAAAAATCATTAGCGAAACGAGCTCTGATTGAGGAGAGAAACAAGGGTTCCTTATCATCATGTCACTTGGTCAATGAGAATGCGTTAGTATGTGATGAGGTAATCTCAGCTCTGAGTGCACGGCTAGATAATAGATAAAGCCCTTCAGTTGCAACTGGGTTGATAAAAATCCATGTATTTCCTCATATAACACCTATTTCATCATATTACATGTAGAAATAATAGACTAGTTTATCTGCAAAATGTAACTCATTCATTCTAATAGCCGAAGATTAAGTGTACATAAGAAAAGAATAGAGTGTGGTGGAATGTGATGCCTGGGCCTACTGTGGACAAATGGGACTAGTGTAGACGAGCAGAATGGTCAGCGTGAACGTGATGGGCCGAAGGGCCTGTTTATGTGCTGTACTACTCACTCAATCTCTGCCTCAGAGATGTTTCCTCATCTCCATGTACAACGGGTGGCATGGTAGCACAGTGGTAGAGTTGCTGCCTTACAGCGCTAGAGAGCCCCGCTTTTTGTACGGAGTTTGTATGTTCTCCCCGTGACCTGCGTGGGTTTTCTCCGAGGTCCTCCCTCAACCCAAGGACGTACAGGTTTGTAGGTTAATTGGCTTCGTTAAATTGTCCCGAGTGTGTGTAGATAGTGTTAGTGTGCGGGGATCGCTGGTCGGCGCGGACTTGGTGGGCCGAAGGGCCTGTTTCCACACTGTATCTCTAAACCAAACTAAAACTAAACTAAACCATATTCTGAAACCGTGCCCCCCAGATTTCTATGCCAAGTGTGACACTGTCAAAGAATTACCCAACAAACTACATCAAAGTTCTCCGTTTTGCTTCGGTCACCTTGCAATTTGTTTTAGTAATGCTCACGGGATGTGAGCGTTACTAAGGTCATAAGGAATAGGAGTTGAATTAGGCCATTCGGACCATCAAGTCTACTCCGCCATTCAATCATGGCTGATCTATCTCTCCCTCCAAAGGCTGCCTTCTCTCCATAACCTCCGACACCCTTACTAATCAATCCTAACTGTCCCAATCACCCACATGTATGGGTCAGATGTGAGATAGAAACATAGAAATATAGAAACATAGAAAATAGGTGCAGGAATAGGCCATTCGACCCTTCGAGCCAGGACCACCATTCAATATGACCATGGCTGATCATTCAACATCAATTACTTGAATTTAAATTCCCCAGTTGCCATGATGGGATTTTAACTCATCCCTCTGGATCAATACTCCAGAACCCTTGCTGCAAGTCCAGCAATTTAATCACCACACTATTCCATCATTCCTCTAAATGTCAATGAATATTGGCCCAACCAGCTCAATCATCCCTCACAAGACAAACCCCTTCATCCTCAGAATCAATCCCTTGAATGTGATCCAAACCGCCTCCAATGTAAGTGCATCCGTCTTTACGCAAAGTGCCAGTACTAAATCCACAGTCCTCCAGGCTTTTAGTTTTAGTTTAGTTCAGAGATACAGCGCGGAAACAGGCCCTTCGTCCCACCGAGTCCGCGCCGACCAGCGATCCCCGCACATTAACACTATCTTACACACACTAGGGACTTTGCATTGACACCAAGCCAATTAACCTACAAACCTGCACCTCTTTGGAGTGTTAGAGGAAACCGAAGATCTCGGAGAAAACCCATGCAGGTCATGGAGAGTACGTCGGAGCTCGTGGATGTCTCGTAGCAGCTCGTAATGCTAACGGCAGGTACTCGGGAAACGCGGTAATAGCCCTGTCCCACGGTACGAGTTCATTCCAAGAGCTCTCCCGAGTAAAAAAAAAAAATCAAACGCGCGGTAAGCACGGAGAATGAACGTAGCGGGTACGTTGCAGCTCGGGGACGTCTCTTAGCGGCTCGTAACGCTAACGGCAGGTACTCGGGAAGACTCGCTAACGGCAGGTAAGCACGGGAAGACTCGTGAAGATTTTTCAACATGTGGAAAAATGTCCACGAGAGCCCCGAGTACCGACGAGTGGCCATTACTGTAAATCTCAGAGTTCGAATCAGGGCAAACTCGGGAGAGCTCTTGGAATGAACTCGTACCGTGGGACAGGGCTTTAACTCGTGACGTTTTTTCAGCACTGTGAGAAATGTCCACGAGAGCACCGAGTACCTACGAACGGCTATTACCGTAATTCTCCGAGTTCGAATCAGGGGAAACTCGGGAGAACTCTTGAATTACCTCGTACAGTGGGACAGCCCCTTTTAGGCTCTACCACTGAGCTACCGTGCCATGTTTTGCTTTATTGAAACCTTGCACTGCTGTAAGGAGTCATGCCTATTATTGCTGGACGCAAACATCCTTCCACCTCACCCCCCCCCCCCCCCGGTTGAGTGAGGAAGACATTGTACACAATATCTGCGATGCACAAAGCAATGTTATTCACACACATAGTGTAACCAGACGTTTAAAACCTCGTGAAAAATCGTTGTAAATTACTCCGAATTATTTTATTGGAGGTGAAATCCCGTCAGTTTTCTCTGTTTATCTGGCGCGCTAACAATAAATCAGGGGGAGCTTGATAAATGTTGTGCTGTTTGGTGGGTCGGACAGATCCAGTTACCACCCAGGTCTCCCAGCACAGAGCTGACAATCAATCAAGCTGGTTTATGTTCCTTTCTACAGGCTCTCCACTGAGAAACATCATACTGATGGGCGACAATGTCCAAGCCGCCGGCCTCTACCGCCGGCAGAATATTATGAACGACACAAAATATGCACGTCACAGTGGTAAATATAATCTGCCCCAATACAACCCGGCACAGTTGAGTAAAGAGGTCAGGATGAATTAAATGGAGAAATACCACTGGTGTGGAGGAGTCACTCACTACATAGAATACAGCGCATTGTCACCAAGGCCTCTAGGATCATCAACTCTCCCCTCCCCTCAATCTATACCATTTACCTCCAACGTACCTCAAAACGGGCAATAAAGATCATCTCCGACCCCTCCCCATCCAGCAAACCACCTTTTCCAGTCTCTCCCTTCAGGGAGGCGCCTTAGGTCACTTGCTACAAAATCCACCCGCTTTAAAAACAGTTTCTTCCCCTCAGCAATAAGAACACTCAATTCCCTCCAATAACAGACAATACTAAGGACTCTTGATGTATGCAGTGTCTTGTCTATGGTCTTGTCTGTTATTTTGCGCTGTGTATTGTTGGTGAGATTTGTAATTTGTGATGTGGTATGGATGCACTTTATTACTATGATCTGTGTTGTTATTAGTGTTAATGTGACTAAAGCCGTGTACCATCATGTACCGAACCCAAATACCACCAACCCTGGTCGTGTGGCAAATAAAGATTCTATTCTATTCTATTCTAAAAGTTCTCCCTTCTACCCAACTAACAATGATCGATTCTACATTTCCAGTTGATCGCCATTCCCTTTGTCCTATTTTCACACCTTACACTTCCTTATCTATGTGTCTCCCTCTCCCCTGACATCTGTCTGAAGAAGGGTCTCGACCCGAAATGTCACCCGTTCCTTCTCTCCGGAGATGCTGCCTGTCCCGCTGAGTTACTCCAGCAGTTTGTGTCTACCTTCGATTTAAACCAGCACCTGCAGTTTTTTCCGACACAGAAAATCAAAAGACCTGGCTTAACAAGTCGAGGCGGGCCCTGCCAATTGGGGGAACATTGGACGCTGTGCATTGTGCTGGCCATCCCTCTACAGGTGTAACATCATCCCCTTCATCTTATTGATTTCTCCCACAACAACAGAGACTCCTCAGTGTAATCCACCCTCCCTTCTCCACTCCGCCAACCGCTCTCAGCAACCAGGTCAGGGAAACATTACACCCCAGCGCTTTGCAGAAGACACAGCGGGCTGACGCGGGGTTAAAAGTTCAGCGGTATATACAGGGCTGCAGTGTAGGTCGAACCTTCACAGCAGCAGCTCCGAATAAAAAAAGGGCCTTACATAATCTTACACAATTACCAAAAAGGAACCACATTACACGTGAAAGTGATCTGAGTAACGGCAAACCTCGTTTTATTCCCTCAAGTGCTGTACAGTGCAAAGTTATCCTGGAGAAACGAGTCCAGCAGGAGATGGAATTAAAAGAACACGTTGGGCCTCGTTTCTCTAGAGACCCTGAGTTACTCCACCTTTTTGTGTCTACCTTCGGTTTAAACCAGCATCTGCGGTTCCTTCCCACACATTTGGTCAAGTTCTTGGATAGGATAGGTTTAGAGGGTTATGGGTCCAACGGGACAGTTTAGTTGGGGCACCATGGTCGGCATTTGCGAGTTGGGCCAAAGGGCCTGTTTCCGTGCTGTGTTGCTCTTTCAGAATGTATTTGCTACACACACAGACTCATTACTATATACACAAGAGGATGCAAGGAACTGCAGATGCAAAAAAAATGACAAGAATGGTCCCAGGAATGATTGGATTAACGTATGATGACCGTTTGATGGCACAGGGCCTGTACTCGCTGGAGTTTAGAAGGATGAGGAGGGACCTCATTGAAACGCACCGAATAATGGAAGGCCTGGATGGCGTGAATGTAGAGAGGATGTTTCCACTAGGAGGAGAGTCCAGTACCAAAGGCCACAGCCTCAGAATAAAAGGACATGCCTTTTGGAAGGTGATGAGGAGGAATTTATTTAGTCAGAGGGTGGTGAAACTGTGGAAATGATTGCCACAGAAGCCTGTGGAGACCAAGTCAATGGATATTTTTAAGTCGGAGATTGCCAGATTCGCGATTAGCAAGGGGTTATTGGAAGAAGGCAGGAAAATGGGGTTGAGAGGGAATGATAGGTCAGCCATGATTGAATGGCGGAGTAGACCTGATGGGCTGAATGGCCTAATTCTGATCCTCGGTCTTATGAACAAAGCTTTTCACTACACGTCAATACACATGATAATAATAAACATAAACTTAATCTCCCTGCCTTGGTTCAACTTACTAAACATTACTCTGGTGCTACTCACAGGAAAATAATGAGACATGTTGGCATTAAAGGCAACAGTGACAATGGACGTGCAGCATTGTTGAAATGGTTCACTCAGCTTAATCAGCCTCATGACTGTGCTTCCAATTTATTCTGGCTCCCGTCTGGCATAAGTTACCCATACAATACCACTCTGATTTAGTAATGGATGCTGCACAGTTCTCTCAGCCATAAAATCCCAAAGGTTGCTCACACAATGAACGTCAAGATGTTAGCTCTCAATGTCAGTGCATAATGAAACTGAGAACAAACTCCAGCGTCTGCACCATCTCAGTTAAGGACAGGAATGGTAATATTGTCGTCAGCGACCTCTCCACACAGGGCGCGCTGTTGCAGCTTCTTGAAGCTCCTCGCGCGCACTTCACATCGCAACAACCACTGAATGGTTCGACCCACAAACGTCACCTAGCGGGACTTGACCCAAAACATCACCTATCCGTGTTCCCCAGAGACGCCGTTTGACCCGCTGAGTTCCGAAGATCATAGGATCATAAGTGATAGGAGCAGAATTAGGCCATTGTGCCCATCAAGTCTGCTCCGCCATTCAATCATGGCTGATCTATCTCTCCCTCCTAACCCCGTTCTCCTGCCTTCTCCCCATAGCCTCTGACACCCGTACTCCAGCACTTTGTGAAGTAATGCCTCTTTGAATAACATCTGAAATAATTTTACCAGTCGCATTCTGAGCCACAGTTACCGAGCAAGCTTGTGGCCTAGAGAAACTCACGTTCTGTGGGTGACTATCCTCAATATTCAACAGCTTTCAAAATCATTTTGATATCTTGTGTTGCGTAAGGGCGGCACGGTGGCGCAGCGGTAGAGTTGCTGCCTTACAGCACTAGAGACCCGGGTTTGACTACGGGTGCTGCCTGTACGTTCTCCCCGTGATCACGTGGGTTTTCCCCGGGTGCCCGGGTTTCCTCCCACACTCCAAAGACGTATAGGTTTGTAGGTTAATTGGCTTCAGTAAAAATGGTAAATTGTCTTGTGTGTGTGTGTGTGTGTGTGCAGGATAGTGTAAGTGTAGGGGGATTGCTGGTCGGTGCAGATACGGTGGGCCAAAGGGCCAGTTTCTGTACTGTATCACCACTGAACACACTGAAGCATGAACTAATCTTTATTAAGGATTCTGCAAAATATTGAAAAAAACTTACAGCAATCTTTTCACTTGCTCTTTTATTGAATGAGTCATTTAATTGATGGTCTGTTCATTAGATTAATGGCTTCACAGTTGATGGAAACCATGGATTGGATACTAATGACACCAGACCGAACTAACGATGGGATTATAGCCTTGATGCGCAACTTTCTTCATCGTTATGGCAAATATTAACCTTTCCTACAGACCTTGCGGTAGAGATGAGGCTGCCAGGAAAAGAGTTCAAGATTAAGAAGCGCTGGTTATTGGATTAGTTTAACATGACATCATGTTCGGCATGGACATTGTGGGCTGAAAGGCCTGTTACTGCGGAGGTAGACAAAATTGCTGGAGAAACTCAGCGGGTGCGGCAGCATCTATGGAGTGAAGGAAGTAGGCAACGTTTTTGGGCCGAAACCCTTCTTCAGACTGAAGAATTCTGAAGGTTTGAAGAAGGGTTTCGGACCGAAACGTTGCCTATTTCCTTCGCTCCATAGATGCTGCCGCACCCGCTGATCTTCTCCAGCAATTTTGTCTACCTTCGATTTTCCAGCATCTGCAGATCCTTCTTGAACCTGTTACTGCGGAGTACTGCTTGAGTACTGGGTTTTAGTAAAAGTCTGAGGAAGGGTCGCGACCCAAAATATCACCCATCCTATTTCTCCAGCGGTGCTGACTGACCCGCTGAGTTACTCCAGCACTTTCTGTCTTACATTCTGAGGAAGTGTCCCGACCCGAAACGTCACCAGTCCTTTTTCCCCCAGAGGTGCTGCCTGTCCTTCTGAGTTACTCCAACACTTTGTGTCTATCTCTGGTATAAACAAGCATCCGCAGTTTCGTGTTTCCAGAGTACTGCTCCGTGTTCTATTGAACGACATTTGTGACATTGCAAACAAACGAAAACAACTGAGAAAAAAAATACTCGTATCTTTCACATGGTCTCGAAAATAGATGCGGATAATTTTAAAGGTTAATAATGCATTTGAGTACAAGTCGCTGGATCAAAGGGCCACAAACTTGAAGCAAGAGATCGCAAGGATTAACTGGCATCATTCTACGACAGAACGCGGCGGCAGTTGCCAATTTCTGATCTGAAACTGGCCGCTGGGGTCAGATGGCACCAACATTGATCTGCAACAACCACAGTGATATCATTGCAAGTGATGTCAGGGAGTATATTTAGATGAATAAAGTTAGAGCTGTTTGGAGCCATTTGTTATTTCCCAGGCTGAAAGTGCTGCCAAATAAACTTCTCTTTGTTGCGGTAGGAACTGCAGATGCAGACACAAAAAGCTGGAGTAACTCAGCGGGTCAGGCAGCATCTCTGGAGTAAAGGAGTGGGTGACTTTTTGGGTCGAGTCACTTCCTCAGACTGAGAGTCAGGGGAAAGGGAAATAAGAAATATAGACGGTACATGGAACAGATGAATGAAAGATATGCAAAAAAGCAATGATCATCAAGGAAAGGTGGAGCCCACAATGGTCCATTGTTGACTGTGGGGTAGGTGATAACAAGTTATACAGATAGTGAAAGTCAACAGAACAACAGTGAAACTAGCATGATGACTAGGGCGGGGGAGGGATGGAGAGAGAGGGGTTGCCAGGGTTACTTTAAGTTAGAGAAATCAAGAATCAAACAGCTGGGTTGTAAGCTGCCCAAGCGAAATAGGAGGTGCTGTTCATCCAATTTGTGTTTGGCCTCACTCTGAATGGAGGAGGCCCAGGATAGAAAGGTCAGTGTGGGAATGGGAGGGGGAGTTAGAATGTTTGGCTACCAGGAGATCAGGTAGGACCAGGTGAACTGTGAAGCATATTAACCTGTTAATCCAGCACTTTTTATTCTACGCAAGGGAAATATATTTGAGTTTGGTTCCTTATCCATTTCATCAGCTGAAGCCACAGCGAATTCTATTCAATGCCATAACTCCAGCCTCCATTAATGGCCTTTAGTCTACCATGGTCAATGGGAGCTCTTCCCAATGAGCATGACCAAGCCATGCTCTGCTTAAATAATACAGTCGCTGGCATCCCTCCACCCCAGAAAGGCCTTGGTCGCATTAGGATACTCGCTTCCATCTCTGATATCTCTAGGATGATAGAGCACATTCAGTAACCGCTGAATGAACAAGTTTATTGGCCAAGTATTCACATACAAGGAATTTGCCTTGGTGCTCCGCCCACAACATGACATACAGTGACAGTTAGGAATGACACATAAAACATTAATAATAAAACATTATCAATTAAACGCGGGAATTACATAAAATACCAGAGCAAAAGGAGGCTACAGATTTTTGGTTATTGAGTAGAGCTACTACTCGTGGGGAAAAAAAGCAGTTTTTATGTCTGGCTGTGGCAGCTTTGACTGTCCGGAGTCGCCTTCCAGAGGGAAGTGATTCAAAGAGTTTGTGGCCAGGGTGAGAGGGGTCAGAGATGATCTTGCCCGCTCGCTTCCTGATCTTTGCAGTGTACAGTTTGTCAATGGAGGGAAGGTTGCAGCCATTAACCTTCTCGGCCGATCGGACGATTCGCTGCAGCCTCCAGGTGTCGTGCTTGGTGGCCGAGCCAAACCAAACCATGATGGAGAAGGTGAGGACAGACTCTACGATGGCCGTATAGAATTGGACCATCATTGCCTGTGGCAGATTGTGTTTCCTCAGCTGCCGCAGGAAGTACATCCTCTGTTGTGCCTTTTTGACTGTGGAGTCAATGGTGCACCCCCCACCCCCCCCCCCACCCCCCCCATAAACAAACCTTATACTATTCATTTACGTTGAAAGACTCATTTTCTCTCGCCCTCTCCTTTTATCATGGGGCGACACACAAAGACCACAGGATCTTAATTCAGTACCGAGGCAATCTTCAACATCTCACAGGAAATTGAGAGTACTTTGGATTGAAGAGATTGCTTCAAGCTAGCAACCTCTTCTGACGCACACATGATCGAATCTCGAAGCACACGTGGCCATTTAGCCACGGTAGCTGGAGAATTCGAATCTTTAATTAATTTGAATGAAATTGCAAAATTAAATTTCAAGAAATTAAATTAAATGTGGAATTTAAAAAAGCAATAACCGCCGGTGATGAAGCCACTGTGTTGTAGCAGAAACCAATCTGGTTCATCAACGATCCTCGAGGAAAGAAATCTCCTGTCCTAACCCAATATATTGATTGAATGATTGAAAAATGCACCATGGAACAGGCCCTTCGGGGCACAGTGTTACAGTTAACACTGGTGCAAAAATAGACCATGTCTACTACTCATGTGAGACTAATGGCGAAATCAAACTGGATGTCTGTTCATTATCTCCCCAAACCTTTTCCCATCAAGTCACACATATTTGCTTCATACCCAAGCTCACACATTCTCAAAAGGCCTCCACAACAAAAGACAATGCATGGAAGTTTTTAATTAAGGTTAGTGTTGTGTAGTGTTCAAGAGAATAATAGCCAGTTTAGTTTAGTTTATTGTCACGTGTACCGAGGTACAGTGAAAAGCTTTTGTTGCGTGCTAACCAGTCAGCGGAAAGACAATACATGATTACAATGGAGCCATTTACAGTGTATAGATACGTATTAAGGGAATGACGTTTGGTGCAAGGTGAAGCCATTAAAGACCAAGCAAGGATAGTCCGAGGGTCACCAATGAGGTAGATAGTGGTTCAGCACTGCTCTCTGGTTGTGGTAGGATGATTCAGTTGCCTGATAACAGCTGGGAAGAAACTTCCCCTGAACTGTCACCGTCTCCTCGTTTTTTTTTAACTTTAGAGATACAGCGCGGAAACAGGCCCTTCGGCCCACCGGGTCCACGCCAACCAGCGATCCCCACATACTAATGTTATCCTACACAAACTAGGGACAATTTGCCATTTTTATATTTACCAAACCAATTAAACTACAAAGCTGTACGCCTTTGGAGTGTGGGAGGAAACCGAAGATCTCGGAGAAAACCCGCGCAGGTCACGGGGAGAAAGTACAAACTCTGTACATACAGCACCCGTAGTCAGGATCGAACTCGGGTCTCTGGCGCTGTGAGGCAGCAACGCTACCCCTGCACCACCGTGGTTGTTGAAAAGAAGTTAATCTTGAACCTGCTGGTCACAGCTATGAGACTCCGATACCTCCTATTCTTCCTTTGGTGGGAGCTAAATGGGAGCACAGCCAGTGTGATGTGGGTCCTTGTTGAAATTAGCTGCCTTTTTGTGGCAGCGCCTCCTGTGGATAGATCCATTGTATGCCGGGGAGGTCAGTACCCAGTGATGAACCAAGACCAGAAATAGCCAGGTCTGGTACAAATAAAATGAGTTACTGGAAGTTGTAGAATTCAGTATTGAATCCAGAGGACCACAACATACCCTGCAGTAGGTGGGATTCCATTCAGGCCTTCATGAACCTTAGCTGTAACAATGCAGGAGGCTACAGATATAGGCAGATAAGCCAGAGACACAAACTGCACATGCTGAAATCTTGAGCCAAAGGCAAAGTATTGGGTGGACGGAGGGTCTGGGGAGGGAACAGATAGATTACTATTAAGGTTGGGACCTTTCTGCAGATAGAACAGGCATCATTTTAGGTTGGGGGTTTCTTCAGAGCCTGAAGAAGTGTCCCGACCAGAAACGTTGCCTGTCCATATACGATAGTTTACACTCAGACTGGCCATGATCATAATGAATGACACAGCAGGCTTGAGGGGCTGAGTGGCCTTATCCTGCCCCAAATTCTCATGCTTATAAGGTTTATTTTTCCAGTAACTGCTCATCATTCCCCTGTCTTTCCTGTGACCTGCACTCTGATGCTCACCCACTTTATTTTAACAATCAACAATCAGTTTTATTTGTCACATTGCACATAAAAATGCAAGTGAAATGAATTTGCCAGCAGCGGTACAATAATAAAGAACACACAATACAGAATATAAATGCAACACAAACATCCACCACAGCATTCATCACTGTGGTGGAAGGCACAAAAATTGGCCAGTCCTCCTCCATTTTTCCCGTGGTCGGCACCTCAACCCTCCACAGCCGTCACTGCGGGCGTCCACATGTGCAGACAAGGTAAAAAGTCCAGGTAAGTCCAGAATCGGCTCTTCCCCACCGGAGACCGCGGCTTCGGGTTGGTGTAGGCCGCAGGCCGGCGGTGGCCGATTTAAAGTACGCGCCCCTCCTCCCTGTCCACTTCCACCTATCTATTCTTCCCTCTGGTTTTACATTTCACTCCTCTTCCCTCCCTATCTGTCATCCTTTTGTCTCAGTTTCATCTCTAGCCTTTGTCCACCCATCTCCTCTCAACTGTATCCTCCGATCAATTGCCTGACTTTGTCCCACCCTCGCCTCTTTTCAGGCTTTCTTCCCACTTCCTGATCCGAAACGTCGCCTGACCATTCCTTCCACAGATGCTGCCCGACCCCCGGAGTTCCTCCGCCACTTTCTGCTTCACTCACGGGCTTCTCTCTCTCTCTCTCTCCGATGTAGTGCTAGCAACTGCATCAATAATGATCCCAGTGAGGGTTTCAAAGAGCCCAAGGGACTGTTGTTTCAAAACAAAACGAGTTGCCGGGAAAGGAAAAAAATCCACAGATGGATTTTACTGTCTGACAAACACTTCCCAAAACTAATAATAGAAAACAGAAGGCAGTGGAACTATGATCTCAGATCTGCCAGCAGGGTTTATATATACACTGGATCTTGTTCCACATTGTGTCCCTCTGACTTCCTGTGTCTTCTGGTCTATTCACAATTCCTGGCACGATCGTGGAGAAGTGATTCGCTGTATTGCATCACGCAGCAACACAGAGCAGAGTTAAGGCTCTGTCTTACGTGTTTGCGGTCATCGGCGGTGAAGCACGGCTTCGCCTGTAGAGTGGACCGCACGGCAACGGCGAGAGCGCCGATCCTATCCACGGGAGCGCCGCACGGACGCTGCGCGGGGCCGAGTGATTCAAATACGGCTGGTCCCACGTGCTTGCGGTAAGTTAAAAAAAGGGCGGGCCCACTGCGATGACGTCGGCCCGCCGCACGTGACTCACTAGTGGCGGCTGTGGCGGCGGCCGTCCTGATCGCGGCGCTGTAGCGGTGGCTGTGCCTGCGGCCGTGCCGCACACGTGCCTCACTGGCGGAGGCTGTGGCAGTGGAAGTTTGACGCACGGCGCTCGAGCCACACTGGCGGCGGCCCGTGCGGGCGGCCGTGCCGCACTCGTGCATCACTGGTGGAGGTTGTGCGGTAAGAATATAGTTTTCAACAGTGTAGGTTTTATTTTTAGCACCGTGCGGTGTTGGGAACACCGCCGCACGGCCCCGGAATTGTGCATTCTCACGAGTGCGCGGTCTATGGTGGCAGATTCTTCCTGTTTCGCCGCCAATGACTGCAGACTCGTGAGACAGGCCTTTAAGAGTGCACAGGGCAACAAGGACATCTGAGAATGGGAGCTGCGAATATTATCCAGCGGAGAATGACTTCAAGCAGCTTGGACCCCATAATTCAACTGATTACAAGTTCGCATTACCCTGGTAAAAGCAGTCGGTGACGCAAGGCTGCGAGCCGGCAAAGAGTGGTGCCAGCAGCCAGCCCAATGTTGGCAGAGAGGGCACTTAAAGCTGGCAGCATGGACCCCAGTGAGAACTAGTGTCAGGGGCAATGGGGAGAAGGCAGCTGAACGGGGTTAAGGAGGGAGAGATGGATCAAGCCGTGATTGAATGGCGGAGCAGACTTGATGGGCCGAATGGCCTCATTCTTTGGAGAGTGAGGGCACAAAGGGGGGGAGTGATGGTGTGCGCCGTGGGTTGGCAGCCTTGAGTCAGTGCCTGCTTTTATCTGGGAGATGTTCAGCCTGGACGCAGTGGGCCGAAGGGCCTGTTCCCATGCTGTCGCCTTTCAATCAACTCCCTTCTCTGAAGGACGTCAGTGGACCAAATGAATTTAAAGGATATAATTAAGAGATTTCAAAGTGACCAGTTTGATGAAGTTTGAAATCCTGCACGGTTGTTTTTAATTACTTGCCCACAAAACCCAGAGCTCCCCCCGGCACCCACTCATTAAAACACAGACGTATCACAAGCCCCCTCTGGTTGTTCCCCGGTTGCCACCCCAGCCTTTCCAACATGGAATAGACCTGAACATGGAGGCCTGCTGTTCCACACCGACCTGTCACTTTATTACCAGTTGTGATTTCTGGTCAACAAATTGGATTTCATTTTGCATTTTCAGCATCCTGACCACAATGATTCTGGTTGTGTACCATTTAATGCTCCGCTCCCCAAGCACAGCTAAAAAAGAAACACATCAACTCATTATCCTTTCGTTCGACACAAAATGCTGGAGTAACTCAGCGGGACAGGCAGCGCCTCTGGAGAGAAGGAATGGGTGACGTTTCGGGTCAATAGACAATAGACAACAGGTGCAGGAGTAGGCCATTTGGCCCTTCGAGCCAGCACCGCCATTCAATGTGATCATGGCTGATCATCCCCAATCAGTACCCCGTTCCTGCCTTCTCCCCATATCCCCTGACTCCGCTATCTTTAAGAGCCCTATCTAGCTCTCACTTGAAAGCATCCAGAGAACCTGCCTCCACCGCCCTCTGAGGCAGAGAATTCCACAGACTCACCACTCTCTGTGAGAAAACGTGTTTCCTCGTCTCCGTTCTAAGAGACCCTTCTTCAGAGTGATGTCAGGGGACAGGTAGATACATAGATAAGGTAGTGTAAGGTGTGAAAATAGGACAATGGGAGCGGAGATGAAGGAAAATGTAGAATAGATCATTGTTAGCTGGGAGGAGGTGACAACTTCAAAGCAAACAGAGATAAAATGTAGTCAGAGACAGTAAGACTGGTCGGAGAAAGGGAACTGGGGAGGGATGGAGAGGGAGGAAAAGCAAGGGTTACTTGAAGTTAGAGAAGTCAATCTTCATACCGCTGGGGTGTAAGCTGCCCCAGTGAAATATGAGGTGTTGTTCCTCCAATTTGTGCTGGGCCTCACTCTGACAATGGAAGAGGCCCAGGACAGAAGGGTCAGTGTGGGAATGGGACCCTCGACCCGAAACGTCACCCATTCCTTCTCTCAAGAGATGCTGCCTGTCCCACTGAGTTACTCCAGCATTTTGTGTCTAGCTCCCGTTTAAACCAGCATCTGCAGTTCCTTCCCACACAACTCATTCCCCTTCACAGTTATTTCCTGGGTCCCTGCTCTCTTGAAAAGTCCACCACATTATTCTCACAATCATGTCACAGGTGAAACGTGTGTGAGGTCCAATAAGTTGCTGGAGAAGTCCACAACGTTTTCTTTTCCTCTTTCGAAACCTAAAGGTTTCTGGCTTCCCTCCATCGCCATCTTTTATGCTCCATTTTGCAGATAACTTGGTCCTTACTCTGCATGTTTGATTGAAGATCAGACTACAGCTCTCATCTGCCCCTCTGTTACAGCCAATAGTCACTATTTCTCCTCCAATCTAATTCTATAAATTCCATAAATCGGACAATTCAAAGAGTTGTATAAGAAAGAACTGCAGATGCTGGTACACACCGAAAATAGGCACAAAAAGCTGGAGAAACTCAGCGGGTCAGGCAGCATCCCTGGAGAAAACGAATAGGTGACGTTTCCGCTGAGTTACTCCAGTTTTTTGTGTCTATCTTCGGTGTAAACCAGCATCTGCAGTTCCTTCCTGCACCTTTACCACCAGATCTCAGCTCCACAACATTCTCCAGGGCTTTCCAGAGCTGAGACGACATGACCAGCATCTTCAGGTACATAAAAACTGCGCTGAAGATGTTGAACATGTTTGTGAAGACAACTGCAAACCAAGCAATTCCATCAAGCCCATTTTGATATTCATGGAACAAAACACAAACTGGCAGCAGAACTCAGCAGGTCAGGCAGCATCTGTGGAGGCAGAGGGATGGTTGACATAACGTTTGTCTTCACCCAAGAGTCTCCTCAGATGCAGTCTGACTTGGAGAGTTCTTCCAGCATGTTTGCTGTTAGTTATTAGAGATACAGCGTGGAAACAGGCCCTTCGGCCCACCAAGACCGTACTAACCAGCGATCACCCCTGTACACTGACACTATGCTACACACACTAAGGGCAATTTCACAACTTACTGATGTTGCCTATTTCCTTCGCTCCATAGATGCTGCCGCACCCGCTGAGTTTCTCCAGCACTTTTGTCTACCTAATTTAACCTGTATGTCTTTGGAGAGTGGGAGGAAACGGGAGCACCAGGAGAAAACCCACGGGGTCACAGGGAGAACGGACAAACTCCGCGCAGACCGCACCCGAGGTCAGGATCGAACCCGGGTCTCTGGCGCTGTAAGGTGGCAGCTCTACCGCTGCGCCACCGTGTTACGCCTACCACTTTATTTTTGCTCCAGATTACAGTCTCTGCGTCCCTTGTGATCCCGTCTTGATATTTATGGATTGGTTAACTCGCTGAAAGGTTAACAGCCCTCCCCCTAAATCAGCTGAACCGTCGGCTGACAGATCCTGAGTGAAGACAGGCTCTGGCTCCTAACGCAGGGCGATGGTGAAGCGATGCAACGATGGTGAAGCGATGCAACGTAGAAATTGGCAGCCCAGACATCGTAACGGCAACAGTACCCAGAGAAAATCACAGCACGCTAATACAAATCGTTTGCCTGAATAATAGATAAACCTCTCTTCACAGATCGCCCATGTCCACACAGGCAGGATAAATGTCAAATAGAAAGAAAAGGACACAGGAATCCTTGAGCTCTTTGAAAAATGTAATATTCTATGTATATCTTATCATTTACTCTCACTGCACCCACCCCAACCTATCAACAGGTTAGATTCCTACAAAGGCAATTATCCCTCCCCCCCCCACCCTCCCCTATTGGTTATTCACCGAACCTTTCTTGTTTTAGTTAGAAAGGAACTGCAGATGCCGCTAGGTACCAAAGATAGACACAAAGTCAGGTAACAGAGGGATGTCATTGAAACCTACGGGATAATGAAAGGGCTAGATAAAGTGGATGTGGAAAGGATGTTTCCAGTCATGGGAGAGTCTAGAACCAGAGGACTCCGCCTCAAAATGGAAGGACGTGCCTTTAGAATGGAGATAAGGAGGAATTTCTTCAGCCAAAGGGTGGTGAATCTGTGGAATTCATTGCCACTGATGCCTGTGGAGGCCAAGACATTGGGTGTTTGTAAAGCGGAGATTGATAGATTCATGGTTTGGATGGGCGTCAAATGTTATGGGGAGAAGGCGGGAGAATGGGATTGAGAAGGAAAATAGATCAGCCAAGATTCAATGGTGGGGCAGACTTGATGGGCCGAATGGCCTAATTCTGTTCCTATGTCTTATGGTCTTAACATTGGGTTGGGGGAGCATTTGACATCTAAAATTCTGATGGACTGGACAACTAGCAAACCTGTGCATGGGCACTGGAGACTGACAAAGGGTCTCGACCCAAATCGGCACCCATTCCTTGTATCCAGAGATGCTGCCTGTCCCGCTGAGTTACTCCAGCTTTTTGTGTCTGGCACTGGAGCCAATGTGTGTTATACCTGTGCTATGGTTATTTCACCATTTCACCAAGCTCTACGGCCTCTTGCACTTCATTGCTACCCTAAAGGGGCTGTCCCACTGCGGCAACCTAATTGGCAAGTTTAGAGAGTTTAGGAGAGTTTGAAAAAATGTCATGTTGAAGACCTCCTTCGACTATGTAGAAGATCTCCTTCAACCTCCTTCGACTGTGTTGAGGACCAGCTTCGACTAGCTACGACTAACTTCGGGAAAATTGGACACCGAATAGTGGAGAGTGAAGACGACCTCCTTCGATCTCCTCCGACCTCCCTTCGACTATGATGAAGACTATCTACGACTACCTTCGATTACTTTCGACTACCTCGATTACCTACGACTAACAAGCCGACTTACTACGACCTACTACGACTAAACCTACGCGTTAAAAAAGTGTAGATTTTTATGGCGACCTTTTTTTACTCGCGGGCATTTTTCAACATGTTGAAAAAAAACGCCGCGACCTAGCTGAGGCCTCGAGTACACGGAGACCACTCTCGAGCATGAAGGAGAGTTACGAAGACCTCCTACGACCTCATGTCGACCATGCTGCGAGTATGAGTCGAGGGCAAACTCGCCGGAACTCGCGGATTAGGTCGCCCAAGTGGGACAGCCCCTTTACTCTGTCACTGGGACCTTATCTCCGCAGCCCCCCCCCCCCCTCCAAGCCTCCGCTTAAATCCTTCTTTGTTTACCAAGCGCTGGGACACCTGCATCAATCCTTCTTTGTTCAGCTCCACATCGAGAGTTTTGTTTGATTCATCACTGAGAAAAACACCCTGGGACATTTAACATCATGAAACAGAAGTCAATGTTGTAAATATTCTTCAGAAGAACAATAAGGCATTTCTCCAAGTGCGATAATGAGGACTTTGGCAGATAACTGACTTGAGTTACGCTAGTTGACTGATTATTAACATGAAGCATGTTTTTTAGTGGATTTACAAACAAATTGCCGCCTCCATTACGAAACCTTGGGGGGAAATGCACAAACTCAGACGTTTGTCTGACCCTCAAAAGGACTTCAAAAGTCTCAAGTACAATGCAATTTGCTTCTCGAGTTTTTGTGATTTTTAAACCAGACCCAATTTCATCCGCAGACAGACAACTAACGGAGCCTCAGATGCTCCAGAGTTGCATTCCAACCTTTGAATTCAAACACTAATTTTCATCAAGACGAGTGTGAACGCGACTATTGGGAAGACAAGGATCAGGAGCTCAACAATTTAATAAGATATTTTCCACTCACAGAACACAAATCTTTTCTTTTAAAAAAAGGGAGATTAGTGCCTGCTGTAATAAGTCCATCAGGATCATGTTTATTAAAGAGATTTTTAACATTACAGAATATGAAGGAGGGAAATAGATGTCTTGCACATTGCTCGCTAATCCCATTTATGGAACGAGGGCTGCTCGTTCTTTTAATTGCTAATAAAATCCTGCCTCACATCTGTGCTGGGAGTTTGAAGCTCTTGCTGTCAGCCTGCAGGGACAAAGGATCACACCCCTTCCGATTGCCAAGGGCAGAAAACATTTGACCCCTCTACTTTCTCCCTCTCTCAGTTCAGTTTGGTCTATTGTCACGTGTACCGAGGTACAGTGAAAAGCTTTTGCAGCGTGCTAACCAGTCAGCGGAAAGACAACACACGATCACAATCGGGCCATTCACAGTGTACAGATACATGATAAGGAAATAACGTTGAGTGCAAGGTAAAGCTGGTAATGTCCGATTAAAAGCGAGTCCAAGGGTCACCAATGAGGTAGATAGTAGTTCTACCTCAGCACTCCTCTCTAGCTGTGGTAGGATGATTCAGTTGCCTGATAGCAGCTGGGAAGAAACTGTCACTGAATCTGGAGGTGTGCGTTTTCACACTTATAACCATATAACCATATAACAATTACAGCACGGAAACAGGCCATCTCGACCCTTCTAGTCCGTGCCGGACATGTATTCTCCCCTAGTCCCATATACCTGCGCTCAGACCATAACCCTCCATTCCTTTCCCGTCCATATAACTATCCAATTTATTTTTAAATGATAAAAACGAACCAGCCTCCACCACCTTCACTGGAAGCTCATTCCACACAACTGCCACTCTCTGAGTAAAGAAGTTCCCCCTCATGTTGCCCCTAAACTTTTGTCCTTAATTCTCAAATCATGTCCCTTGTTTGAATCTTCCCTACTCTCAATGGGAAAAGCTTATCCACGTCAACTCTCTCTATCCCGCTCATCATTTTAAAGACCTCTATCAAGTCCCCCCTTAACCTTCTGCGCTCCAAAGAATAAAGCCCTAACTTGTTCAACCTTTCCTCTGTAACTTAGTTGTTGAAACCCAGGCAACATTCTAGTAAATCTCCTCTGTACTCTCTCTATTTTGTTGACATCCTTCCTATAATTAGGCGACCAAAATTGTACTCCATACTCCAGAATTGGCCTCACCAATGCCTTGTACAATTTTAACATTACATCCCAACATTACATTACACTTCTATAGCCTTTGCCCGATGGGAGAGGGGAGAAGAGGGAGTGGCCAGGTTACGACTCCACCTTGATCACCAGCAGTCGGGTGGATAGTTTAGTTTTGAGATAGAGCATGGAAACAGGCCCATCGGTCCACGCCCACCCTGGACACTAGTTTCTGAGCCCCTTCATCAGATTCTTGGAGCAAAAACTGTCATCATATTTTCCGTGTCCCGAACTCAATCTGAAGCACCGTTGGAGGAGAAGTGGCAACTGCAAGATGTCGCCCCGAAACCTGTGTCAGGGATAGGATACCATTGCGTGCCCCATGGTTTGATCAGGGTTTCTACATTGGTTTACTTTAGAGATGCAGCGTGGAAACAGGCTCTTTGGACAACCGAGTCCACGCTGACCAACGATCAGTTCCCCCGCTAGTTTCATCCTCCGCACTCGGGTCAATCCACAATTGACCGACAAACCTGGAAGCCTTCGGAGCACCCGGAGAAAACCTACGCGGTCACAGGAGAGCGTGCAAACTCTGTACAGACAGCGCTCGTAGTCAGGATCGAACCTGGGTCTCTGGCGCTGTTAAGGCAGCAACTCTACCGCCAGGCGTGAAACTTTGCTTTGCAACACTTGGTGCGTTGGTGCTGAAAGCTACAAGGCAGATATTGAAGCTACCAGTCTCTACACTACATTATTGTTTCCAAAACGCTCCATCTCAAAACCAAGGCAAAAGGAGCAGCAGTTAAGCCACAAAGTTCCCTCCCGATTCCTTGGCCGTAAGACCATAAGTCATAGGAGCGCAATTAGGCCATTCAGCCCATCAACTCTACACCGCCATTCAATCATGGCTGATCTATCTTTCCCTCTCAACCCCATTCTCCTTGCCTTCTCACAGAGTCATCGAGTGATACAGTGTGGAAACGGGACCTTCAGCCCAAACTTGCCCACACCGGCCAACAATGTCCCAGCTACACTCGTTCCACAATTCCAGAACCAGGGGCCACAGTTTGAGAATAAGGGGCAAGCCATTTAGAACGGAGACGAGGAAACACTTTTTCTCACAGAGAGTGGTGAGTCTGTGGTATTCTCTGCCTCAGAGGGAGGTG
>CM075985.1:5457179-5515538 GCA_038087875.1 Malacoraja senta
TACCTTTAGAAGGATGAGGAAGAATTTCTTTAGTCAGAGGGTGGTGAATCTGTGGAATGTATTGCCACAGGCAGTTGTGGAGGCCAAGTCAATGGATATTTTTAGGGCACAGATTGAGAGATTCTTCATTAGTGCAGGTTTGAGGAGTTATGGGGAGAAGGCAGGGGAATGGGGGGTTGAGAGGGAAAGATAGATCAGCCATGATTGAATGGCAGAGTAGACGCGATGGGCTGAACGGCCTAATTCTGCTCCTTTAACTTATGAACGGGAAGAAAGTCATCTCATGAAGGAACACAACTCGCAAGGACCAAAAGGTGCCACCTCCTGCTGTAAAGTGTTGCAATTTCTGCATTGAAATTGCAGTGAATGGGGGATAGTTACAGACAAATTGTGTGCAGAAAGTCAATCTCAGTCACGACCTGCAGTTCAGACATGAGACATGAGGCATGATTGACGGAGGAATTACCTAGCCTATTTAATGCAACATGACCTCAAAATCTCTCCGCTTCTCCACCTCTAGTCTCTTGCAACTTTAGTTTAGGTTAGAGATACAGCGCGGAAACAGGCCCTTCGGCCCACCGAGTCCGCGCAGACTAGGGACAATTTACACTTTATATCCAGCCAATTAACTTACAAACCTGTACATCTTTGGAGTGTGGGAGGAAACCAGAGATCCCAGAGAAAACCCACGCAGGTCACGGGGAGAACGTACAAACTCCGCACAGACAGCACCCGTAGTCGGGATCAAACCGTGGTCTCTAGTGCTGTGAGGCAGCAACTCTACCGCTGCACCACCCCGTGCCACCCTTGTCAAAGTTGTCAACTATCATCGGTCATCAGGCTGTCTATGGCTTTGGCTGCCTCAACCCTGATGTTTCCTCGCTACCTCACTCCTCTATCTTTAAAAACATTATTATTTTGGATTCTTTTACTTAAAATGATTCCTTGCAAGCTTTGTAAGACTTTGGTGAGGCTGCATTTGGAGTATTGTGTGCAGCTCTGCTCACCCCCATTACAGGAAGAATGTGGAAGCTTTAGAGAGGGCCAGGCACGGAAATCGCTATCAAAACACGGGTGCATGAGCACACACGCGAGGCTTTGGCCGTGGGCCCTGTGGACGGTAACATCGGAAGCTGACCTGGTGGTGACGCCAGCAACAGCAGCTTCGTCCACCCCGAATCGTGGGGCTTCAATTGACCCATTCACGGGCCTTTCGTGGGCCGGTGGGGGCTTCAACATCAGGAGCCTCGATCGCCTCGATGCAGCAGTTTGATTTTAAGCCGCGCCGGGCGATGAAAGGCCCCGCGAACGGGCCGATTCAGCCCTTAGAAAGTGTCTGATAAAGTCCGGATCACAAAACATGGGGGTGTTTGTCCCCCACCTCTCAAAGCACGGGAGGGGGGGGGGGGTGCCCCCCACCGTCCCCCCCCCGGATTTCCGCCCATGCAGAGGGCGCAGAGTAGGTTTACCAGAATGATGCCTGGATTGGTGGGTGTCAGAGAAGGTTTACCAGAATAATACCTGGATTAGAAGGTGTTAGAAAGGTTGAACCTACTCAGATTGTTTTCTTATAATGCCGGATGTTGCAGGGAGACTTTATAAAAGTATATACAATTTTGAGAGGGTGGACAGTCAGGTTCTTTTCCCCAGAATGGAAAAATCAAACACTAAATGGCTTAGCTTTAAGGTGAGAGGGGCAAACCTTGAAGGAGATGTGTGGAGCAAATATTTTACTCAGGAGATGGTGAGTGCCTGGAACACACTCCCGAGGGTGGCGCTTGAAGCAGATACATCAGGGGCATTTAAAGGACTTTTGCATTGAATACCAATCTGCAGGAATGGAGGGCTACAGGCTATGTGATAGTCATGGTCATTCAGCATGGAAACTGGCTCTTGGCGGAAATCTAAAATGCCACAGAACTGCCACACAGCTTCAGCAGTCACTGCAACAAGCAGTACTCCCTGCAGTCTGTTTATTTCCTGCTGTATTCTCCAAACTCTGAACAATCTTCACATTGCACCTGCAGCTAATGATTTAATTCAAGTCCCACAGCCTGTACAATGCGACAAAGGTAATGAATACGGTAAGTGCTTGACAAACAGGCTAGTGGGTATTACAAGGTGAAAGCGATCCCTCTGTATCGTATGCACACTGAGCGTGGCTCCAGCAGCCCATCTTATTGCACACAGTTAAACATACAACGTACTCTGCAAAGTGGTACCTGGTCATCAAATCACATTTTGGAGGAACTCTGCTTAGCCGTCGGGTACAATGTTGACTATTCACCAAAATGAAACTTTTATGCTCCCCTGGGCAGCACGGTGGCACAGAGGTAGTGTTGCTGCCTTACACCGCCAGAGATCCGGGTTCGATCCTGACTACGGGAGGTGTCTGTACAGAGTTTGTACGTTCTCCCTGTGACCGCGTGGGTTTTCTCTGGGTACTCAGGTTTCCTGCCACACTCCAAACAAAAGCTTTTCTCTGTACCTTGGTACACGTGACAGTCAACTAAACTAAACTACACAAAGACGTACAGGTTTGAAGGCTAATTGGCTTGGTATCATTGTAAATTGCCCAGACTGTGTGTGGGATAGTGTTAGTGTTCGGGGTGATCGCTGATCGGTGCGGACTCAGTGGGCCGAAGGGGCTGTTTCCGCATTATATATTTCAACTAACGAGGCTCCAGGCCACATTTAAAAATCTTGATTGGACACTTGCCCAGCCAGTGTGAAAAATGATTCTAGTTTGCAATGTGACCCACAATGAGAAAGGCTACTTTGTAACTTGCTCCCAACTCTTCATGGAACTACCCTGTCCCTTCAATCCATTCCTCCTATACTACATTCTACACAAAAAAACTTCCCAACATAATCTGCCTTTTAGTGAAATTGTCAAACTGGTGGCCATTAAATACCATTTCCACCATTGGAAGGGGCCATTCGGCCCCAGTGTTCTATCCTAGTACTTCTGTCTCCTCCCACCATCTAATCCCATCACCACAACTTTCCCATCCATTCTCTCTTGCACAGTCACCAAGTTGCCCTTTAACATTCACCGCTGCTATTTGCTCAGCCACTACAGTATATCGAGCATTTACATTCTAACCACTTTCTCGATAAAGACATTTCTCCACAGATTTATTGGGAGTATTTTATATGCTTTTGATCGTAGACTCACTGACCAAAATCTCCATCTCCTTGAAACCTTTTGACGACATGACGACCTTAACCTCCAAGTCTCGTATCTTGACCATGAAGCAATGTCTTCCACTTCCTTCCCCCACAGTTTAAAATCTTGTACACTTCTTCAAGGTCACCTCTCGGTCACAATGTCAGGCGAGCATTGATTTTGTTGCTGTAACTCTGCCCGAGATGCAACTATCATGTTAGCAGGGGGCTGAAAGCGTAAAGCTAATTGACACGGTGAGACTTGACGGGATAAATTCAGTAAACAATTCTGCACGTGGCGGATTTAAAGCCATCTCCTGCAATCTACAACTGACGCCAGACCAACTGTTAATTTGAGATCGGTAGTTTTGGTTTAACTAGAGATACTATTAGACATGGAGAAAAGGACGGTGCATGGCGTTGGATCAGACAGCAACCATCATTCTTTCAGGAAGGAGATGCGGAGGAGTTTCTTTAGTCAGAGGTTGGTGAATCTGTGGAGTTGTTTGCCACAGAAACAACGTGTGTTGCTTTCACATTTCTCCAACATTTTCCCAGTCAGGGAAAGGACTCATTTAATCAACACGCCCTCACAAGCTCGCTTCAAAATCAATCCAAACAACAAGCCTTTCCTCCAGTTCTTTTCTCCTTTCAAGTTTCTTCCTGGGAGGATTTCTCCTCTGAAATCCAGAAATCAATCTGCCTTCACCAGTGGGAAGTCAATTTCAGATCGTGTCAACTCACTTATTTCAGACATCAGTCTGAAGAAGGGTTTCGGCCCGAAACGTTGCCTATTTCCTTCGCTCCATAGATGCTGCCGCACCTGCTGAGTTTCTCCAGCACTTTTGTCTACCTTCACTTAATTCATGTCAACTCTGGTTCTTCTGGTCTCATCTCACCAATCTATTCTTCTTCTTGCTACTGGCCACATCTCCAGGTTTTGTGTCAAATGCATATTTTGTAAAGGTTGCCCTGCACACCCAAGCCTACGTCATTACTGGATACAAGGTCATAAGTGATAGGAGCAGATTTAGGCCATTTGGCCCATCACCTCTACTGCATCATAAGTATGTTCATAAGCTGTAGGAGACTCTTGGACAAAGAATTTCAAAGATCATTGCTCTCTGAGTGAGGACAACTGTGTCCTGAATGGCAGATGCCTTCATAGGTTCTAGGACTAGAATTAGGCCATTCGGCCCGTCGAGTCCATTCCGCCATTTAATCATGGCTGATCTATCTCTCCCTCCTCGCCCCATTCTCCTGCCTTCTCCCCATAACCCCTGACACCCATACTAATCAAGAATCTATCCATCTCTGCCTAAAAATCTAAAACAAAATCAAATAACGTTGGACTCCTGCCATCAATCCTCATTAAACTCCATCAAACACTCACATCCAACTGAAATCCATCTTCCTTTGTAAAGAGGGAGATGAAACACAATGAGAACCGTTGCAAAGCCCTCACCCCACAGCGCTCTCCCCTTCAATCTGAAGAAGGCTCCCGATCAGGAAGGTAGACAAAAATGCTGGAGAAACTCAGCGGGTGAGGCAGCACCTACGGAGCGACGGAAATAGGCAACGTTTCGGGTCGAAACCCTTTGGGGGATTTAAACCAAGGTCGTATCAGAAACCTCTCCCACCTCCTCTAAAGGTGGCACAATACACAGCCGCTGCCACACCGCGGCAGAGGTCCAGATTCGATCCCGACGTCGGGTGCTGTCCGTGTGGAGTTTGCACGTTCACCCCGTGGCCGCGTGTGTTTCCTCCGGGTGCTCCAGTTTCCCCCCACGTCCCAAAGACGTGCGAGGTTGTGGATTAATTGACCTCTCCAAACTGCCTTGCAATGTGCAGAGAGTGGATGAGAAAGCGGGAAAGTATGGTCGATGTGGACTCGTGGGCTGAAGGGCCTGTTTACAAGCTGTGGGCCTAATTTAAAAACTAAGCAACCCGTTGCCTGCCAACAATCTTTTTCCATCAAGATTTGATTTCAATATACTTCAGCCACATCCATTCTCAACACAGATGTTGGCAGCCTTCCAGCTGAATATCAGTAATAAAAATCCAGTGACAAAAGATAAAGGCTTGTAAAGCACGGTTAATCTAATATTTTAAAAAGATCCTACGGCCTTTTCAATTATCTGTTAGAAAGCAACTCACGTGGAGAATGGACCAAGAGTTCATGCTGGAAAGAGCTTTCTTTTTGATTGATTGAAAGATACAGCACAGAAACAGGCCCTTCGGCCCACCCCAACCATCATTCACACACTAGTCCTAAGTTATCCCACCCTCTCATCCACTCCCTACGCACTTGCGGCAATTCAGAGCCAACCAACCCACAACGCCCACGTCCTTGGGATGTGGGGGGGAAACCCACACGGTCACAGGGAAAACCCGCAAACTCCACACAGACAGCAGCCGAGATCGGGATCGAACCCAGTTCTCTGGCGCAATGAGGGATCAGCTCTACCAGCTTCTTCCGGGAGGTGGTGGAGATTTTGGAGTGGGGAGAGAGTGGGGGAAGGTGGTACTTTGACCGGGGGCTAGCCATGATCACATGCATTTGTGATGTAACCTTCAATAACACACCCAATCAAGGTTGTGCAGGAAGGAACTGCAGATGCTGGTTTAAACCGAAGATAGACACAAAATGCTGGAGTAACTCAGCAGGACAGGCAGCATCTCTGGAGAGAAGGCATGGGTGACGTTTCGGGTCGAGACCCTTCTTCAGACTGGACTGAAGTCTGAAGAAGGGTCTCGACCTGAAACGTCATCCATTCCTTCTCTCCAGAGATGCCGCCTGTCCCGCTGAGTTACTCCAGCATTTTGTGACCCAATCAAGGTTCATTTGTATGCATAAATAGCAATGCGAAAGCACAAAAGTTGGTTGCACTGTTCATATCAGTCTAGGACTTTATTCCTTGGAGTGCAGGAGGGTGAGGGATGATCTTATAGAGATGCATAAAATCATGAGGGGAATGGGTAGAGTGAACACACAGTCTTTTAGCCAGAGTAGAGGAATCAAAACCCAGAAGACAAAGGATTAAGGTGAGAGGAGAAAGACTTAGCAGAAACCTGAGGGGTAATATTTGTACAGAGAGTGGTGGGTATAGAGTCATAGATACAGTCATAGATTAATACAGTGTGGAAACAGGCCCTTCGGCCCAACTCGCCCAACAATGTCCCAGCTACCCGAGTCCTACTTGCCTGCGCTTGGTCCATAACCCTCCAAACTCTCCTATCCATGTACCTGTCCAACTGTCTCTTAAACGATGGGATAGTCCCAGCCTCAACTACCTCCTCTGGCAGCTTGTTCCATACACCCACCACCCTTTGTGTGAAAAAGTTACCCCTCGGATTTCTATGAAATCTTTTCCCCTTCACCTTGAACCTGTGTCCTCTGGTCCTCGATTCCCCTACTCTGGGTAAAAGACTCTGTGCGTCTACCCGATCTATTCCTCTCATGATTTTGTACACCTCTATAAGATCTCCCCTCATCCTCCTACGCTCATGGAATAGAGACCCAGCCTACTCAACCTCTCCCTATAGCTCACAGCCTCTAGTCCTGGCAACATCCTCGTAATTATTTTCGGAACCCTTTCAAGCTTGACAATCTATTTCCTGTAACATGGTCCCCAGAACGGAACGCAATATTCTAAATGCAGTCTCACCAACGTCTTATACAACTGCAACATGACCTCCCAACTTCTATACTTCTGACTGGTGAAGGCCAAAGTGCCAAAGCCTTTTTGACCACCTTATCTACTCGAGACTTGAACTTCATGGAACCATGCACATACTCCTAGATCCCTCTGCCCTACAACACTACCCAGAGGACTACCATTTACTGTGTAGGTCCTGCCCTTGTTCTCCATCCGAAAATGCAACACCTCACACTTCTCTGTATTACATTCCAATATGGAATAAGCTGCCAGAGGAGGTAGTTGAGGCAGGTATTACAACAGCATTTAAAATACATTTGGATGGATACATGGATAGGAAAGGTTTAGAGGGACGTGGGCTAAATGCAGGCAGGTGGGACTAGTTTAGATGAGGCATCTTGCTCGGCATGAGCAAGTCGGGCTGAAGGGCCTGTTTCCGTGCTGTATGACTCTATGAGCCCATTGAAAATGTTTGCAGAGATGTTATTCTTTTATAAATCAAGCAGATACTTTGAGTGGAATGGGAAATTAGAAGCATGAAAGACAGTTCTTCAAAAAGACTAGCATTTTAAAACATGAATAAAATCAATATTGGGACAATTGTTGGAAACAGATTTTTCCAACCTGTAATATATGCCCAGTGATTTCAATCCACAGGTTCTCCGCACAATGCTATTACTCTTCAGCTAGCTGGTGACAAAAGCGCTGGTTTCAGCAATGTTGCATCAATTCTCATTATGTTTTCTATTCTGTCTTCCAGCCGAGACAATATTTACTGTTCAGGTAAGGACGTGACATCCCTGCACTTTCTGCAGCCACACCACTGCCACTCCTCAGGCACAGGGAGAGAGAGGGCATGAGGGTGAGGAGGGAATATATAATACTATATATATATACTTACACATACATGAGGGAGGGGGGGGGAGGGAGAGGGAGGGGGAGAGGGAGAGGGAGAGGGAGAGGGAGAGGGAGAGGGAGAGGGAGAGGGAGAGGGAGAGGGAGAGGGAGGAGAGGGAGAGGGAGAGGGAGAGGGAGGGAGAGAGAGGGAGAGGGAGAGGGAGAGGGAGAGGGAGAGGGTGGGGGAGAGGGAGAGGGAGAGGGAGAGGGAGAGGGAGAGGGAGAGGGAGAGGGAGAGGGAGAGGGAGAGGGAGAGGGAGAGGGAGAGGGAGAGGGAGAGGGAGAGGGAGAGGGAGAGGGAGAGGGAGAGGGAGAGAGAGAGAGAGAGAGGGAAAGAGGGAGGGGGAGAGGGAGAGAGAGAGAGAGAGAGAGGGAAAGAGGGAGGGGGGGGAGAGAGAGAGGGAAAGAGGGAGGGGAGAATAGGTAGAGAGATGGAAAGGGAGAGAAATAGAGAGCAGGGCAATAAAGATAGAGAATGGAGGAATGAAGGGAAAGAGTGGAAGAGAGAGAGGGGAAGAGAAGGAAGGGAAGAGAGAGGAAGGGAAGAGAGAGGGAGGGAGAGGGGGAGAGGGGAAGAGAGAGAGAAATGAATGCAGGATGCCAAGGAGATTTAATTAATGCTTTTTAGATATTTTAACTGACTGAAAGGTCTTTTCAGGCATGAGGCTAAAATATAGGCATTGAGCAGTACTAATCACATACAAAGGTCTGCCTTTTTGTTGTTTCAAAAGAAATTGTGGTTGCCAAGTGACTTAATAACCTCATCTTCATTCTAAAAACCAGATTTGGAACTTAGCAGCAACGCCATTGTCTGGGGTACAAAGAATCTCTCTTCCATATAAATTCCTAAATCATAAAATCATACAACACACAAACGAGCCCTGGTAATCCACCTTGTCGAAGTTGACATTGCTGCCGTCCATGCTAATCCCATTTGCCTGTGTTAGGCCCATATCTATCCATGCTTTTCCAACCTACATATGAGTCCGTGCCTTTTAAACCTTGTCGTTGTGTGTGCCTTTACCCTCTCCATGGGCAGCTCATTCCAGATAAAACATTGCCCTCTGAGGGGCAGAAAACATACCCCCCCCCCCCTCACTTTAAGCCTGTACTCCCTTGTTCTAGACACCCCTGCCCAAGGATAAAGAAAATCCTGAATACCTATCTTATCTATTTCCCTCATCATTTTCCAACCTCTTTTGTTTACAAATACAGCGCCGAAACAGGCCCTTCGGCCCACCGAGTCTGCACCGGCCAGCGATCCCCGCACATTAACGCTATCCTACACACACTAGGGACAATTTTACATTTACCAAGCCAATTTACCTACAAATCAGTACGTCTTTGGAGAGTGGGAGGAAACCGAAGATCTCAGAGAAAACCCACGCAGGTCACGGGGAGAACGTACAAACTCCGTACAGACAGCGCCCATAGTCAGGTTCGAACCTGGGTCTCTGGCGCTGTGAGGCAGCAACTCTACCGCTGTGCCACCATGCCAACCTCGTGGAAGGTCATTCCTACATTCCCTGTGCCACCTACATTCCCCTCCCCTTCCCTCCAAACCACGCAACATACTGTGAAGTCTCTTCTGTATTAGCGTCATCGAGTCATGGTCATAGAGTGATACAGTGTGGAAACAGACCCTTCAGCCCAACTTGTCCACACCGGCCAACAATGTCCCACCTACACTAGTCCCACTTACCTGCGCTTGGTCCCTATCCCTCCAAACCTGTCCTATCCATGTACCTGTCTAACTGTTTCTTAAACGTTGGGACAGTCCCAACCTCAACTACCTCCTCTGGCAGCTCGTTCCATACACCCACCACCCTTTGTGTGAAAAAGTTATCCCTTAGATTCCTAATAAATCTTTTCTCCTCCATCTTGAACCTATGTCCTCTGGTCCTCGATTCCCCTACTCTGGTCAAGATATTTTGTGCATCTACCTGATCTATTCCTCCCATGATTTTATACACCTCAATCTCTCTGTTGCCTCCACATCCTCTTGCCATGTAGTGACCAGGATTGTCAACAGTACTCCAACTGCTCAGAATGAAACCCTTATCAAGATTACTCACAGGGAGGATGAATTTCACCCTCATACAAATCAACCTAGAAAGCCAATCAAACTACTTTCCAATTTGACACGGCTCCATGGCCTTTGATAAGGATCCACAAGGTAGGCTGCTGTGGAAGGTTAGATCGCATGGGATCCAGGGAGAGATAGTTGACCTGATACAGAATTAGCTTCATGGAAGGAAGCCGAGTGTGATGATAGAAGATTGCTTTTCAGACTGGAGGCCTGTGACGAGTGGTGTGCCTCAGGGTGATATCAGTGCTGGACCCATTGCTGCTTGTGCTTTATATCAGTGTGGTAGAGCGCCGGAGTCCAGGGTTCAATCCAGACTATGGGTGCTGTCTATACAGAGTCTGTACGTTCTCCCCATGACCTGCATGTGTTTTCTCTGGGGTCTCCATCTCCTCCCATGCTTGTGGGCTATTTGGTTTGCTATGAATGTAAATTGTCCCCAGTGTGTGTTGGATAGTATTAGTGTGCGGGGATCGCTGGTCACCGCGGACTGGGTGGGTCGTAGGGCCTGTGTCTGCGCTGTATCTCTCAACTAAACTAAACTAATTTGGATAAGAATGTACAAGATATGCACATCCATTCAAACAGGTACATGGATGGGAATGGTTAGAGGGAAATGAGCCAAATGCAGCCAGATGGGATTAGTGTGGTTGGGGCATTTTGGTTGGTACGGACATGTTTGGCTGAAGAACCTGTTTCCGTGCAGTATGACTTTACTCTGGAGTACTTCCATACGCTGTGACTTTAATTGCTTTTCGGAAATAAATCCCGCTGCCATCTTCAGGTTTTAAAATCTCGGCGTGCAATTTGCCCTCGACACTTCACGGCTCGATGTAAATTGGGCATCTGCGCATATTCGAATCACTTTCGTTTCGAGTGAGCTGGGCGTGACACTCACCTCATGTGACACGATGAAGATGTACATGGCCACCCTGCGAGTGCTCACACAGAAAGGACGCAGAGATGGAGGGGGAATGACAGGCAGCCCAGCCACCAGAGTGCTGATTGAGGAAGTGTGAGAGAGACTTACAGAGAGCACACACGCAGAGTTAAAGATGTAAACACAGAAGCTACCGCGGCCCACGTCCTGTTCCCACACAGGGGGCACCCTTTAACAGCCCCCCCCCCCCCACACTGTCATTTGCATAACGAGAACAGAAAGTAATTATAAACTATTCTCGCTCTTCAAAAATCCCCAAAAGACTGTTTTCTTGCATAAGATTTAGAAGGAAGTTGCCAGGGCTAGAGAGAGAGGTTGAGTAGGCCGGGACTCTATTCCCTGGAGCACAGGAGGCTGAGGGGTGATCTTATTGAGGTGTATAAAATCATGAGAGGAATAGATCGGGTAGACGCACAGAATCTCTTGCCCAAAGTAAGTGAATCGAGGACCAGAGGACATCAGTTTTAAGGTGAAGGGGGAGAAAGATGTAACAGGAACCAAAGGGGTAACTTTTTCACACAAAGGGTGGTGGGTGTATGGAACAAGCTGGCGGAGGAGGCATTTGAGGCAGGGACTGTCACTACGGTTAAGAAACATTTAGACAGGTACATGGATAGGGCAGGTTCAGAGGGACTAGGGGAGGGAGCCCCATGGTGACCAGGCGGGTCCTGTCGGTCCAGGTGGCGGCCTGAAGAAAGAGTTGACGGCTAGGGGCTCCAATGTGAGCCGAGTCAAACAGACCATGTGGTATCTGGTGAAGTCGGGGCTCACTGGTGCAGACCAGCGGCGTCAGAGCCTAGTTTTAAGACGAAACAACACAAAGGGCTGAAGTAACTCAGCAGACTGAATCAGTCTGAAGAAACGTCCGGATGTCACCTATCCATGTTCTCCAGTGATGCTCCGAGTTACTCCAGCAATTGGTGCCCTTTTGTGTATTAACCATCTGCAGTTCTTTCTTTCAACTGCAGTGATAGTACCTTACTCAGTCATAGCAGGCAGTTGACAATAATGTGCACCATTCCTCTCCCCTATGGTCCACTATAGCAAAGGGTTTACTGAGGGTGGAGATTGCAACCTTCACGTGGTCCACCCTGTTTCAACGAATGCAATCAACCTAGCGTGCACAAACAGAAGATCAAACAGAACAAGTTGTCTTGCACCTTTAGGCTGTGCACGCCATACACAAGAAGTGGAAGACAAGGGATTGCTGTTATTTGTGCTTCTGCCGTATGTGTACGCTCCAATTATGTTTTGCTCACTGTAAAGAATTTAGTATGTTGGTTATAAACTGTATTATATTGCTTCCTGGCGTGCTGCCTGTGAGAATTAGTCATTGGAGACATACAGCACAAAACAGGCCCAGTGGCTCTACATGTCCATGAAGTACCTCTGTACTCTAATCCTGTTTACCCCCACACTTGACTCAATTCCTTGGGAATTGAAATGCTTAGCTGGATACTTCTTAAATCTTATGCGAGTTCCTGGCTCCATAGCCACTGCGCCTGGGTGTTCCGGTTAGAATTGGGAATTGTTCAATATCCAAACGTTTCTCAGCAAGTGAGGATTCATCATTGCTGCTGGACACTTGGAGCTATAGAGTCTTACAGCTTGGAAACAGGCCCTTCAGCCCTACTTGCCCACACCGGCCAACATCTCCCAGCAACACCAGTCCCACCTGGCTGCGTTTCATAAGTGATAGGAGCAGAATTAGGCCATTTGGCCCATCGAAGGGCCGAATGGCCTACTCCTGCACCTATTGTCTAGTGTCTATTGTCGTTCTTGCAGTTCACAAGTTGCTGAAAACCTCCTCATTCATCCATCATGCCCCCCCAGTCCACCATCCTAAAACCATCCAACCACCGGGAGAACACAACATCCTTTCAGGATGACAAGGAGAAAGCCCAAAGGCAAGAAGATTACACAAGCCAGCATCCTGTAATTAAATGTCACAACAGAGCAAATGATAGAAACAAATTCTTACTCTAAGCTCTTTCTTTTATCTGAGCATGTTGCGTTTAATCTCCGTATCACAGCTGCTCTCTTTGAAGAATAGTTCTTATTACCTTCACTACTCAAAACTGTGACGTTTTGTTGGGGATTCTGAAAATCTACCATCTCCCTTATTTGCTAATTCATTCTAACACAAAGGGAAGCATGCAGCCCATCACGTTAATGTCAGGTCCCCAAGAACATTCCCATCAGTCCTATCACTGATACAAAATGCTGGAGTAACTCGCCGAGACAGGCAGCATCGCTGGATGGAAGGAATGGGTGACGTTTTGGGTTGAGACCCTTCTTCAGACTCAGTCCTATTCCCTCTCTCATCTTTCTGGCTCCTCCCACTTGGGCGACCTAATCCGCTTGTCCAGAAGAGTGCCTTCGACCTTCAAGCTGGAGGGCACTCGCCTGGAAAGCCTCGAGCTGGATCGACCGAAGCGTGAGCTGCATCTACAGACCGCACACACACACACAAACACATCGCGAAGGTGAGGGACATGGAGAGCGGAGTAGCGCTGTCTGCGTGATGAGGATGAAGGTAAACGGCTGCCACAGAGTACAGTAAGTCCTTTAGAGAGCGCGGGGGGGAGAAGGGGAGAGAAGGGAGAGAGAAGGGGGAGAGAGAAGGGGGAGAGAGAAGGGGGAGAGAGAAGGGGGAGAGAGAAGGGGGAGAGAGAAGGGGGGAGAGTTGGGGGGAGAGAAGGGGGGGAGAGAAGGGGGGAGAGAAGGGGGAGAGAGAAGGGGGAGAGAGAAGGAGGAGAGAGAAGGGGAGAGAAGGGGGAGCGAAGGGGGAGCGAAGGGGAGAGAAGGGGGAGAGAAGGGAAGAGAAGGGAAGAGAAGGGAAGAGAAGGGGAGAGAGAAGGGGAGAGAGAAGGGGAGAGAGAGAAGGGGGAGAGAGAAGGGGGAGAGAGAAGGGGGAGAGAGAAGGGGAGAGAGAAGGGGGAGAGAGAAGGGGGAGAGAGAAGGGGGAGAGAGAAGGGGGAGAGAGAAGGGGGAGGGAGAAGGGGGAGAGAGAGGGGGTGAGAGAAGGGGGAAGGTGGGGAGAGAAGGGGGGGAGAGAAGGGGGAGAGAAGGAATGGAACTTTAAGAAGTATAATAAAGTTAGTGGGCATTTTACCTACCGGTGGGTCTTCTTGGTCGTGAAACTTCAATGAGCCAATCAAAATGGCGGTCAGCGAAGGAGATTGCCTTCGACTGCCTGTAAGTAAATAGCAACCCCACTCCACTGCCCTTCGACCAAACGGCAACCTATTTTTAGTCGAGGCTGGTTTTAATCATGATAAGAAAATAGCAGCGAGCTAGATGAAGCCTTGACCGCGCGGAAACCACTTTCGACCATTAGGGAGAGTGACCAAAACCTCCTGTGACCTCGTGGCGACCTTGCAGCGACCATGGGTGGCGGGCAAGGTCACCAGTGGTTGCCATGGAGGTCTCCTAAGTGGGACAGGCCCTTTACTTTCTCCAACATGTTTTTCTCCAAAACTTTTTCACTCAGAGAGTTGTGAATCTGTGGAATTCTCTGCCACATAACGCAGTGGAGGCCAATTCACTGGATGTTTTCAAGAGAGATTTAGATTTAGCTCTTGGGGATAAAGGAATCAACGGGGTACTGATTTTGGATGATCAGCCATGATCATATTGAATGGTGGTGCTGGCTCAAAGGGCCGAATGGCCTATTCCTGCACCTATTTTCTATGTTTCTATGTCCATCAACTCTTCTTTCACTCTTTTGCTACTTACCTACAATAGGGATCATTTACAATAGCCCACTAACCTGTCTCTGGTCGTCTTGGACTCCATGCCACTGGATCCTGACCCAGATCTGTCAAGGACCGTGGGGTGGCTGTCTGTGCACCAGTCTGCCCACGTTCAACAAAGACACGCACAGGCATCCTCCATATAGGGAATAGCACCCTGGAGACACCCATGGTCAGCCATGACCGAAGGGGGCCTAAGAAAGAAGAAGACTAACCTACCAGCAAGTAATCGGTATGTGGGAGGACAGAAGGGCACTCGGCTAAAAAAAAAACTCAGTTACAGGGGCAGGTTTAGGTTTAGGGTAACGGTTGTCATTGTCCCGTGTTCCGTGGTGCACTGGAAAGTTTAGTTTTCTATGCTATCCGATCAAATCAGATAATTAATACTATATATAAATGCACACAAGCCACACTCGCCAATAATAGGTAGAACAAACGGAAAGATACAGTGTGTAGAATATAGTTCTCAGCGTTGTAGTGTAGCAATGTCCTCAATAAGATAGGGGAGATTCAGACAGTACCCCCATCTGATGGAAGGAGTGTTTATAAGCCAGATGACAGAGAGGAAGAAACTGTTCCTGAGCCATACGCACAGAAAGAGGCCCTTTGCACCAAGTCGTCCATGCGACCAAGACTCCCCCTCTTGCCTCATTTGCCGGCATTCCTCCAAACCTTTCCTATCCATGTACCTGTCCAAATGTCTTTTAAGGGTTGTTATAGTTTCTGCCTCAACTACCTCCTCTGGCAGCCCATTGCATACACCCACCGTCCTCTGTGTGGAATGGTTGCCCCTCAGGTTCCTATTAACTGGCAGTGTACACTTTCAACCTTCCATATCTTCTGCCCGACAGGAATGGGGAGAAGAAGGAACGACTCCTTCATTATGTTGGGGGAACGTGCAAACTCCAATCAGACAGGGTCATTGAAGCTGTGAGGCAGCAATGATAACAGCAAGACTCTAAGCTGCCCTTCCGCACCTTTAGAGAAAAGACTTACAAAACTGGGAATTGAAACTGGCGGCTCTGTATCCTGTCTCGGTGTACAACTGCTATACACTTGTACCGTATCTGACGTGCTCATCTAATATGTGGTTATGTTTCATGATACATACTGTACTGTACTGTAAACAAAAATGAATTTCACCGTACCTCGGTACATGGAACAAATAAAGTACCATACCATACCTAAAGACTTTAAACCTACTTTACCCCTCACTTTTCGCAGTTCTGATTAATAAAAGTTACCCGCTCTTGTCCCTCTGCAAGTGCTGCTGACCTTCTGAGCATTTTCAACATGTTATTTCATTTACGTACCACCAGACTATGAATGAATCATTGAATTATTCTATTTGAAAGTGAATAGACAGGGCAATACATTATAATCATTTTGTTTCACCAGTTCAATTTATCATTAAGTAGCAATATACTGTAAACAATGAAAACAGTACACTTCCTCACTTCAGTGTGTTGGCCTACATTAATTTAAAAAGACCAAGCTTATATTTTTGCCTTATACATTCCCTTTCTGAGTCAGACTTCAATTGCTGTCAAATTAACTGAATCTCTTAAAAATCCCCCTCAGATCTAGGCTGGCGTACCCCAGTGCAGAAGGACACAGGACCATCGAGCTAAGGAGGCAGATTCTTGATTAGTACGGGGGTCAGGGGTTATGGGGAGAAGGCAGGAGAATGGGGTTGTGAGGGAAAGATAGATCAGCCATAATTGAATGGCCGTGATGGTCCGAATGGCCTAATTCTGCTCCTAGAACTTACAAACTTATGAACAACATTGAAGACTTAATTCACAAATGATCTGACCACCCATTGTCTTGATGTAATATTCGCATAAATACACAGGGTATTACAACCTCAATATTTAGCTCATCTTTTGCACAAAGGTGCTCAAAAAATCCTGAAACATAACAATCTTTATGGATTCGCAAGGAACTGGTTATGGAATCAATGGAGCTAACACATTAAGCATCGGAAATAATATATTTGATCGTGTAACATATTTGAACATGTCATTAGTTCATAAGTTCATTAGCTCCAGGAGCAGTTAGTCCAATGGACCCATCAAATCCACTCCGTCATTCAATCATGGCTGATCTGTCTTTCCCTCTCAACCCCATTCTCCTGCCTTCTCCCCATAACCCCTGACACCCGCGGTAATCAAGAATCTGCCAATCTCCGCCTTAAAAATATCCATTGGCCTCCACAGCCGTCTGTGGCAATGAATTCCACAGATACACCACCCTCTGACTAAAGACATTCCTCATCATCTCCTTTCTAATTTCTATGAACATATGTCCAGTAGATGGGGTGGAGTGCAGGGCATTGGCTTCACATCTGCAATGGCTCCCAGCTGAGATATAGAGAATCAACTGATCGGTAGCAAGCCCTGTGGAAGAAGTGGTGTCTGGACCGCAGCCCTTGAGGATGCCTGCCCAAGATTTCCTGCTCGCCATAACCTTTTCGCCCACCTTTTCATGAGAGACAGATAAAGATACAGCACTTATACACTCTTCACACACTGAGACATCAAGAAATGTTAGGGCTTGCCCATTCAAGTGGAAGTGAATTTTTTAATCGTTTGACAAGTCTTGGATACTACTGAAAACAGACTTGCCTGTTCACTGCAAATGTAAAAAGCTTGCTCCTTTGGAATATGCATTTTTTGAACATTAAAAAAAAATTTGAATGCATAAATCAACTTCTCAATCCCTCTTTAGTTTGAAATTGCTGCCGGATTGATGAGACTCCCATAAGTGATAGGACTAGAATTAGGCCATTCGACCCATCAAGTCTACTCCGCCATTCAATCATGGCTGATCTATCTCTCCCTCCTAACCCCATTCTCCTGCCTGCTCCCCATAACCCCAGACACCCTGATTCTGATTGATTGAAGAACCATATTGTTTCTTAACTTACTCTTAATATAGGTTCTTTGTAAAGAATGCAGTGTTTTGGAAAAAATGTCTGAACACCATGTTCAGACTAAGTCAAAGGCCTGTGAAAACACTGTGGGAACTGATGGAGCAATGAAAACTGGGCAGCAATCTAACTGATGGGATATTTTCAATTAGCACTCAGCCTAATAGAAAGCTCAGACACGGAGAAAGGGTTGCAAGAGGAAAACAGTGGCTCGTGGAATCAGTCTATTAAAGGCCCCACATTATTTTCAACAATTGTTGGCATGAATCATGTCAGCATTTGATCACTACATTCAGCAAACTGCACATCTAGTAGAGTGAGCCAAACAGTAGATATTCAACACACAAAAGGTTAAAACTGGGCAAGAGTGAGAATTATTTGGCACAGGCAACAAAATCCCTGGGAGACCTTTGAGAGCCCTGTGGTTTTCCCCTGGGTTCACATTCCAGCCAGGAGCAGTGCAGAACGAACCTCTCTCTCTCTCTATCTCTCACTCACTCACACACTCACCTCACCCACGCATGCATGCACACTCACTAACTCAAACACTCACTCACAAATACACACACACACACACAGCACACACACTCACTCACACACGCCCACACAAACACTCACACACAAATCATCCCACCAACTCTAAACGATGGTTTAAGAGCACAATGTTTTTCCCCAATGATGGTGTCCAAGTATTTTTGTCTCAAAACGCAAAATTAAAAGGTGAGACAGTCACACAGTTTTGGTGTGACTTTATCTGTTATTGGTTTAAGGGGTCCAAAATACAATACAGTACACATGAACAAGGTGAGAGGCAGGGGCAAGGTGCTCTGTCATGGCATGGATGTATGGCTCACAGAGAGGACGGAAGAGAGTTGAGGCACTTCACAACATGGAATTTAATGGAAAGAAAGAGTTGGAATAAGAGAGTGAAACTACCACAGTGTGAATGCATAGGATACAAGGGATATGGAAATGGGAGCAACAAGAGATGGGTGTTAACAAGGGTGCAGTTTATATAGAAAAATAGAAACGTAGAAAATAGGTGCAGGAGTAGGCCATTCGGCCCTTCGAGCCTGCACCGCCATTCAATATGATCATGGCTGATCATCCAACTCAGTATCCCGTACCTGCCTTCTCTCCATACCCCCTGATCCCTTTAGCCACAAGGGCCACATCTAACTCCCTCTTAAATATAGCCAATGAACTGGCCTCAACTACCTTCTGTGGCAGAGAGTTCCAGAGATTCACCACTCTCTGTGTGAAAAATGTTTTTCTCATCTCGGTCCTAAAGGATTTCCCCTCTATCCTTAAACTGTGACCCCTTGTCCTGGACTTCCCCAACATCGGGAACAATCTTCCTGCATCTAGCCTGTCCAACCCCTTAAGAATTTTGTAAGTTTCTATAAGATCCCCCCTCAATCTTCTAAATTCTAGCGAGTACAAGCCGAGTCTATCCAGTCTTTCTTCATATTAAAGTCCTGCCATCGCAGGAATCAGTCTGGTGAACCTTCTCTGTACTCCCTCTATTAAAGGCTATTAAAAATATGTTTTTAGTTTTAGAGATACAGCACAGAAACAGGACCTTTGGCCCACCGAGTCCATGCTGACCTGCATACTATCCTGCACACTAGGGACAATATTTTACAATTCTTACCGAAGCCAATTAACTTACAAACCTGTACTTCTTTGGAGTGTGGGAGAAAACCGGAGCTCCCGGAGACAACTTGCGCGGTCACGGGGGAAACATGCAAACTCCTTACAGACAGCACCTGTAGTCAGGATCGAACCCGGGTCTCTGGCGCTGTAAGGCAGCAACACTACCACTGCGCCACCGTGCTGTCGACACTTTATGTTGATAAAGCAAAGATAATTATCAGAGGGGAAGGTGGACACACAATGCTGGAGTAACTCAGCGGGACAGGCAGCAGCATCTCTGTCGAGAAGGAATGGGTGACGTTTTAGGTCGAGACCCTTCTTCAGACTGAGTGTGGGAATGGACAATAAACCTTTACATGCGATCCGGTCTAGCGTTGTCCTGTGACTCAAACTTGTTTCTCCATTCTCCACATCCTGTTGCACTGGATCCAACCCAGGTTATAAATATGTTCACACAAGACAACCTGGTTTGTGTAGGGGAGTCTATAACATTGAAGGACTCTGTTAAAACAAACCCAAATATATATCTGCACGTAACTAAATTATAAAGACATAAATAAATAGTGACGGGTAAAAATGCAGCACCTTGTCTCAGGTGTGTCTGAATTAATGCCTTCCACACAGTCTCCAGCGGTACTCAACCAGTGCCTTACATGTTCTTCATTGTATCTGAATGCAACGGGACATTGCGGCAACTGCTCCTGTACATCGAGCGCGCGGGCCGACCGGACTTTGGAAATGGCACCAGCCGCCATTGTAATATATGCAAAACACATTTCACTGCACAGTTGCATCTGTGACCAATAAAGCATCATGGAACCAGTGCCTTCCATACAGTTTCCAGTGGAGCTGAACCAGCGCCATCCATAGTCTCCAGTGGACCTAATGTCTTCCATACAGTCTTCATTGTAACTAATCCAATGTCTTACATGGTCTCCATTGTAATTGACCCATAGTCTCCAGTGTTACTGAACCAATGCCTTCCATAGTCCACAGACCATCAGGGAGAGAGTGCTGCAGGATCAAAGGCACAAACTTCAGATGAGATGCTGCACGACCATCCGTCCTCTTCTGTAAACAATCCATGACCAGTCTCAGGAGATGGATTCCCAGTGCCCTGGGCAATGTCTTCCCTCCGCCAGCACCACAGAAACAGATGACCCCGTCGGTCCTCATCGCATTGCTCTAGAGGGACACAGTTGCATGCAACTGGCTGTCATGTTTTGTCCAATGCCCACACTGGTGACTGGTGTTTGTTGCTTTAAGCCCAGATCCCTGGGTTAGTGCTTCCACGTTTTTACTGCCAAATTGCTTCTGCCACGATTACACTCTGGCTGATTACATCCATGTAGGTGAAATATTGCACCGTTATCAATCTACACTCCAAAGAGATGGATGAGGAGGTTTTATTACTGAGAATGTTCCAAGCCTCACTAAAGACGATATGAAATAACTATAAGAGATTGGAAAGGCTGACAACGTGTTGCTGAATTCTAAACTGTCTCCAGACATTGTATTCCACAGAGACTGGGGGAGAGAAAAGGAGATCAGGACAGGGGGGGAGGGGGGGGGACAGTGTTCAAGGCAGTGACTGAGCAAGAGAGAGGGAGGAAAATAGAGTACAAACAAGGGGGTGAGGGAGAACGGCAGAGCAAGCACAGGGGAGAGAACACGATAGTGGTAACTGAGCAAGTGTGAAAGAGAGAGGGGGAGTGGGGGAGAGGGAGGGAGAGACAGAGAGAGGGAGAGAGGGAGAGAGGGAAAGAGGGAGAGAAGGAGGGAGGGAGGGAGGGAGGGAGGGAGGGAGGGAGGGAGGGAGGGAGGGAGGGAGGGAGGGAGAGATACAGCATGGAAACAGGCCCTTCAACCCATCGGATCCATGCCGACCATCAATGGGATGTGGGAGGAAACCGGAGGAAACCCACGCGGTCACAGGAAGAGCGTGCAAACTCCACACAGACAGCATCCGAGGTCAGGATCGAACCCACGTCTCTGGCGCTGTGAGGGGGCAGCTCTACCACCGTGCCGCTCAAAACTCGGAGTTAGGCAGAGAGAAACAAAAAGAAAATCTTTGCACTTCCTTATCTCAAAAGGTCCCAAATAATTTACAACTGGTGATAGAGGAAATTCAGCAATTCAATTTGTGCACCAGCTCATCTCGTCCATATCTTATTCCCTCAGTAACAAACGACCTGTTGAGCTTTTTTATGCAATACTGTTAAGGGATAAACAATACTCAAAAGAAAATAGGGCGGCACGGTGGTGCAGCGATATAGTTGTTGCCTTATGGCCCCAGAGACCTGGGTTCGATCCTGACTACGGGTGCTGTCTGTACAGAGTTTGTACGTTCTCCCCATGACCACGTGGCTTTTCTCCAGGATCTCCGGTTTCCTCCCACATTCCAAAGACGCACAGGTTTGTAGGTTAATTGGTATGAGTGTAAATGGACTCGGTGGGCAGAAGGGCCTGTTTCTGCGATGTATCTCGTAACAAAACTAAACAGAGAAAACTCCTTTGCTCTTCTTCATAGGAGCTGCCCTGAGAATTGCCACATCTCACAGAGAGGGCAGTGGAGTTTCTCTTTAAAAACTGGTGACCAAGGTACTGAAAGAACCACAATCTCATAACTATTGTGTGACCTCTGCCTGCCAACATCTGGCTATGGAGATTATCAACGGACACTTCCCTTTACCACCACTACCGTCCCCCAACAAATACATTCCACCGGACACTAAATACTGGAGTAACTCAGCGGGACAGGCATGGATAGGTGACGTTTCAGGTCGGGACCCATCAGCAATAAGTGAGGGTCTCAGAGAATTCCCATCGGAGAGAGGAGAGGAACGTCTTCAAAGTAGGTGTGCCTTGAGCAGTGGAAACAAGGAACTGCAGATGCTGGTTTACACAAAAGGACACAAAATGCTGGAGTAACTCAGGGAGTTAGGCAGCATCATTGGAGAACATGGATAGTTGACGTTTCAGGTCAGAACCCCCATTCCCTAAATACAAAAGCAGAGGAATTGATAATGAGTTAATTCCTGCTTGGCCAGAGCTTGCTGTTATAGAGCTGCTGGTGTACATATGGTGTACATATCGCTGCTAAATTGGTATAAGATAATTATAAGCAGTTGAATAAGGGATGGGAATTAATAAGCTTTGGCTTCCTCCTGCTCCTTTTCGGACACATACGATTTCATTTATTTATAGATATTGTTTATGACACTTTATAAATATTCTTGCTTTGTTTTGGTGTTTTTTGTATGCTGTTTCACACTTGCTTTTTATTCTTTTATTCTGTTCGAAATAAAGAATGAAATAAATAAATAAATAATGATAATAATCTGCCTCATTTGCCTATTTTACAGAGTGAATACACTTCTCGAATGGCCAGAACAGGGTTGGACTTGGCTGAGAATTCCCACTCGGTAAAACATCTATTACCATTTACTGTTCCGAACTTTCACTAATTAATGAGAGCAGTTTGAGTTCAGTTTATTGTCACGTGTACCGAGGTACAGTGAAAAGCTTTCTGTTAGATAGATAGATAGATAGATAGATAGGATAGATAGATAGATAGATAGATAGATAGATATATAGATAGATAGATAGATGGATTTGGTTGCGTGCCAACCAGTCGGCAGAAAGACAATACATGATTACAATCAATCCATTTACACTGTACAGATAGAAACATAGAAACATAGAAACATAGAAATTAGGTGCAGGAGTAGGCCATTCGGCCCTTCGAGCCTGCACCGCCATTCAATATGATCATGGCTGATCATCCAACTCAGTATCCTGTACCTGCCTTCTCTCCATACCCTCTGATCCCTTTAGCCACAAGGGCCACATCTAGCTCCCTCTTAAATATAGCCAATGAACTGGCCTCGACTACCCTCTGTGGCAGAGAGTTCCAGAGATTCACCACTCTCTGTGTGAAAAAAGTTCTTCTCATCTCGGTTTTAAAGGATTTCCCCCTTATCCTTAAGCTGTGACCCCTTGTCCTGGACTTCCCCAACATCGGGAGCAATCTTCCTGCATCTAGCCTGTCCAACCCCTTAAGAATTTTGTAAGTTTCTATAAGATCCCCTCTCAATCTCCTAAATTCTAGAGAGTATAAACCAAGTCTATCCAGTCTTTCTTCATAAGACAGTCCTGACATCCCAGGAATCAGTCTGGTGAACCTTCTCTGCACTCCCTCTATGATAAGGGAATAACGTTTAGCGCAAGGTAAAGCCGGCAAAGTCTGGTCAAGAATAGTCTGAGGGACATCAAAGAGGCAGGCACAACGATCAGCCAATGTTGGAAACTTGAGCAAAAAAACAAATTGTTGGAGGACTCAGCAGGTCAGGCAGCATCTGTGGAGGGAATGGGCAGGTGACAATTCATGTAAGGGTCCTTCTTCTGTCTTCAGTATCATCGTCTATCCATTCCCTCCACAGATGCAGCTTGACCTGTTGAGTTCCTCCAACACATTGTGTTTTGCTATTAAATGATAGTTGCTCACTGAGTAGTCATTTATCAGCAGGGGTCACATTGAGGACTGGGAGTGAAAGGGCAGTCAATTCTATGAGTTAAGCTTAAATAAAACAAATTCTTTGATCTATTGTCTGAGAATCAATTATGACTCGTGGCCGCTTCTGTGAAAATCGAGGGAGAAAAATCTTTAACTAAATGATCGAAGGAGGGGAGATCTTTAACAAAATTGCAAGATTGCAACCATTGATTCCAACAAGCCGCACAAGCGGTGTTAATTTAAAAAAGTAATCAGAAGGAAGCTGAATCAATTCCATAAAATAAGGTCATTCATTGCTAAGTTAGTGCGTGTGGGTTCGCTGCTTATCAGAAGGTTACTGGGCAGGGGGTAATAAAGCAGGACAAATTCATAGTGCTCTTGGGTCAGTTTTAATTGCAAGGCTCCAATTATCTGGCTAGCATTCCAGCAGCAAGATTAGATGATATGATTTTTTAAATTCCTTGACAGGTTTGGCTGGTAATTCAAGTTAACTCTCCCCACTCTACTTCAAGAACCCACTCCATGTCCGACAACACTTCAATATTCTGTTAATTGGTAATACAGTCCCGAGATTGTGAAAGCTACTGGAGAGATAGAAACATAGAAACATAGAAAATAGGTGCAGGAGTAGGCCATTCGGCCCTTTGAGCCTGCACCGCCATTTGATACGATCATGGCTGATCATCCAACTCAGTATCCCATCCCTGCCTTCTCTCCATACCCCCTGATCCCTTTAGCCACAAGGGCCACATCTAACTCCCTCTTAAATATAGGCAATGAACTGGCCTCAACTATCTTCTGTGGCAGAGAATTCCACAGATTCACCACTCTCTGTGTAAAAAATGATTTCCTCATCTCGGTCCTAAAGGTCTTCCCTCTTATCCTTAAACTGTGACCCCTAGTTCTGGACTTCCCCAACATCGGGAACAATCTTCCTGCATCTAGCCTGTCCAACCCCTTAAGAATTTTGTAAGTTTCTATAAGATCCCCCCTCAGTCTTCTGAATTCCAACGTGTACAAGCCGAGCCTATCCAGTCTTTCCTCATATGAAAGTCCTGCCATCCCAGGAATCAGTCTGGTGAACCTTCTCTGTACTCCCTCTATGGCAAGAATGTCTTTCCTCAGAAAAGTTATTTTTTTCCCCAAACACTCTTAGCACTCAGCCATCTCCTCAGTCGTCGTGTTGAGTTTCATTGTCTGTAACCCTTTTTCACCGAGTCCACTGGGTAACAACGGCCTGCTTCCTTTATCATCGTTACTTTTTTGCGTATTTTTCATTCATTTTTTTCTGTATCTCCCTATATCACTGATTGTATCTCTCCTGTCCCTTTCCCCGGACTCTCAGTCTGAAGAAGGTTCTCGACCAGTAACGTCACCTATTCCTTTTCTCCAGAGATGCTGTCTGACTCACTGAATTACTCCAGCTTTTGTGTCTATTCACAGTATCATCAATGGCTTCGGGGGGTTCATCTGCACCTTCCTTCTCCTTTGTTATCCCAGACCACTCTGGAGTTTAGAAGGATGAGAGGGATTCTTATTGAAACATATAAGATTGTTAAGGGTTTGGACATGCTAGAGGCAGGAAACATGTTCCCGATGTTGGGGGAGTCCAGAACCAGGGGCCACAGTTGAAGAATAAGGAGTAAGCCATTTAGAACGGAGACAAGGAAACACTTTTTCACACAGGGAGTTGTGAGTCTGTGGAATTCTCTGCCTCAGAGGGCGGTGGATGCCAGTTCTCTGGATACTTTCAAGAGAGAGCTAGATAGGGCTCTTAAAGATAGTGGAGTCAGGGGATATGGGGAGAAGGCAGGAACGGGGTACTGATTGGGGGATGATCAGCCATGATCACATTGAATGGCGGTGCTGGCTCAAAGGGCCGAATGGCCTGCTCCTGCACCTATTGTCTATTGTCTATTGACCAAAGCATTCTTGCCAAGGTCTCTTGAGGATTTGGCATTCTAGTTACACAACCATTTCAAGACTGCAATTCTCAGCATGCCTTACTAAAACTCAGGGCATTTGAAATGTGAACTGAGGTTCACCCAGTGTCTACCCCCCTACTGTTCAACAAGCACTGTTTTAGGTTTTGTTTTGTTTTAGAGATACAGCGTGGATACAGCCCGCCGAGTCCGCCGACCAGAAATACCCGTACACTGTCCTACACACTGGGGACAATTTACAATCTTTACCATAGCCAATTGACCTACAAACCTGTACGTCTTTGGATTGAGGAAGGAAACCGGGGTATCCGGTGAAAAACCCACACGGTCACGGGGAGAACGTACAAACTCCGTACAGATAGCACCTGGAGTCAGGATCGAACCCGGGTCTCCGGCGCTGTAAGGCAGCAACTCTAACGCTGCGCCACATTGCCCGCCCCCCAGACCTGAAAGAAATTGGTTCCCAGAGAGCACCCGTCACAGAGTTATAAATAAGGGAAGAATGGACTGTAGTGATTTATCAATGACATTGTTGTACCACCATCTTAATATCAATAGCTGGAGGACATCAATCTTATAAGTCAATCTCTTCAATGTAGAAAACTACTGGTGTTTATTAAATTGAATATTGGAGAACTTTCCAAATAAAATAAGTTTATGACAAGAAAGTCTAATGATGGATTAAATATTCAGGGAAGTTTCCTTCCTCGTCTTTAACCACTTATACCATAAGACCATAAGGTACAGGAGTAGAATTGGGCCCATTCAGTCCCATCAAGTCTATTCAATCATAGCTGATCGATTTTTCCATCTCAACCCCATTCTCCAGCCTTCTCCCCGTAACCTTTGATACCCTACCTAATCAAGAACCTAATAGTCTCAGTTTATAAATACCAAATTCTAGACCTCCACAGCCTTCTGTGACAATGAATTCCACAGATTCACCACCCTCTGGTTACAAAAACCCCGTCCTCATTGCCATTCTAAAGGTGCGTCCTTTTATTCTGAGGCTGTGCCCTCTGGTACTAGACTCTCCCATTGCAGCACTCCTCTGGGCTTGACTGTCTAAAGTCTACACCCATCAATCTACTCTTTTCTCGGAGCACATAATGGGGCAAAGAGATGGGTGGGGTCGGGCAAAATTCTCTTGCTATTCTTTTCCCTTATCTTCAAAATTAGTATAGAGGCTTCAGAGACTGAAAGGCTGAGCCAAACATAACTGGTCGATTAGTCATCTTCAAAACGATATAATCTGTCTGATTGGTAATTCAGTGAAATGAATAGCTTTCACGAGGCTGCATTATTATTTTTCTTCTCACACCATACTTTTAATAAGTAGTATTTTGTTAAACTGACAAACTCCCTATCTACAGGTTCCTGCCTCTCTGATAAAGGCTTTCATTCCTTTCATAGACAATGTCTCCTCCAAGGAGACTGGCCTTCTCTCGCAGGGCTTAACCCTTAGAAGGTGCAAGGGAACTAAAAGGTGATCAACCGGGAATGTTAATGCAGGTTTTTGTCTGCACACGCGTGGCCTGACCTGTTCGGTATTTGCAGCATCTTCAACAGTTGTCACCTGCGATATTTCACTATTTCGTTTAGTGGCGCAGCGGTAGAGTTGCTGCCTTACAGCGCCAGAGACCCGGGTTCGATCCTGACTACGGGCGCTGCCTGTACGGAGTTTGAACGTTCGCCCGTGACCTGGGTGGGCTTTCTCCAAAATCTCCGGTTTCCTCCCACACTCCAAAGACGTGCAGGTTTGTCGGCTAATTGGCTTGGTGCAAATGTCAAATTGTCCCTAGTGTGTGTAGGATAGTGTGAGTGCGCGGGGATCGCTGGTCGGTGCGGACGGTGGGCCGAAGCGCTTGTTTCCGCGCTGTACCTCTAAACTATCCTAATTAGAAATACAAAATGGAAACAGCCCCTTCGGTCCACTGAGTCCACGCCAACCATCCACACTGTCAATCCCCTGAGATTGTTGCACTGAAAGCTCTTCCCATGGCATTATGTCAAAGTGGTGAGTCCCAGTCAATATTTAGTGGACAGTGGAGTCCCAGTCAATATTTATTCCTTAATCAACATCGCTTAAACTGATTAACTGGTCAATTATCTCATTGCTGCTTCGAGGGACAGCACTGTATGCAAATCGTCTGCTGTCATTCCTGCATTGAACAGTAATTGAGCTTTGTGGAAATGGAAGCTTTTGATGGCAGATGAACTGCTCATTCTCACAACTGATACTACGCACAGCAATTCTCAGCAAGACAATGGCTTCCCTGTTGTTGCTGGTACTGGGTATAATAATTCATGGTCAATGGGACTGATGCTCTTCAATGTGCGACAGTGCTGAGAACTGTATTCTGCACTCTGTACCTTCCCTGTTGCTCTATCTGTTGTAGTTGAGTTTGAACTGATTGTATCCAAGGATGGTACATCTGATCTGTTTGGATAGCATGCCAAGCCAATCTATTCACTGTACCTCAGTACCTGTGACAATAATAAACCTCTCTCACCTCGATCTCATTTCACCAGCTACTGATATAGATAGTTCATAAGTTGTAGGAGCCGAATAAGGCCATTCGGTCCATCAAATCTGCACCGACATTCAATCATGGCTGATCTATCTTTCCCCCTCAACCCCATTCTCCTGCCTTATCCCCATAACCTCTGACACCCGCACTAATCATGAATCTATCAATCTCTGCCTTAAAAATATCCATTGACTTGGCCTCCACAGCCTTCTGTGGCAATGAATTCCACAGATTCACCACCTTCTGACTAAATAAATTCCTCCTCATCTCCTTTCTAAAGGTATGTCCTTTTATTCTGATGCCATGGCCTCTGGTCCTGGACTCTCCCACTGGCAGAAACATCCTCCCCACATCCACTCTATCCAGGCCTTTCATCCAGTACTGAGATTATGGGGTGCTTATCACTGATCCACCCGTCTACCAACCACCCTTCCCAGCATATTTGGGGCCAGGTATTCCAGAAGAGGGGTCCTGCGATTCCTGCCACACCCTGCAACAGATGCCAAGGCAAGGGCGGCATTGACCTTGGGGATAAGCAAGGACCCGAGAAGACAATCTAAGGAACTCAATAAATACAAAGTAGCGTGGAAATTGGATCATGTAGGCAGAGTTCCAGGGTCAGCCATGATTCCTGGCCTGGGATATTAGCAACTATTTCCACTTGGCTAATCTGGGAGGGTAGCTTTAAACAGGTTGCTTATTTACAGGCCACCGCACAAAACCATAACATGGCACAGTGATAGAGCTGCTACCTTACAGTTAGAGACCCGGGTTTGATCCTTCTCCCCGTGACCCTCGTGGGTTTTCTCCAGGAGCTCCGGTTTTCTCCCACACTCCAAAGACATACAGGATTGTAGGTTAATTGGCTTTGATAAAATTGTAAATTGGCCCTAGCATATGTAGGATAATGTTAGTGTGTGGGGATCGCTGGTCGGCGCGGACTCGGTGGGCCGAAGGGCCTGTTTCCGCGCTGTATCTCTAAACTAAACTAATTGGGAGATCCGTGCCTCATCTGAAAATAAAGGCGCCTGCCAAACGAAGGACACATAGGCTGAGCTTGTTGCTGTGACAATGAGTCTGAAGAAGGGTCTCGACCCGAAAGGTCACCCATTCCTTCTCTCCAGAGATGCTGCCTGTCCCGCTGAGTTACTCCAGTATTTTGTGTCTACCTTCGACTTAAACCAGCATCTGCAGTTCTTTCCAACACATATGCTGATCTTGTTGAGTGCACAGCTTTGCCTGTAGATACAAGCATGGTTTACAATGCAATGACTACGGACGATGTTTATATTCAATGTGACTTAGTTTGTGCCACTCGCGCTTCTGGATCTGTAGGTGAAGGGTTAAAGGCCACTCTAGGAAGATGATCAGAATCTCTGGTGCAGCAGGAAATAAAAAGCAGAAGGCGGTCACAGTGGCACAGCGGTAGAGTTGCTGCCTTACAGCGAATGCAGCGCCGGAAACCCGGGTTCGATCCCAACTACGGGTGCTGTCTGTACGGAGTTTGTACGTTCTCCCCGTGACCTGCAGTGGGTTTCCTCCGAGATCTTCGGTTTCCTCCCACACTCCAAAGAAGTACAGGTTTGTAGGTTAATTGGCTTGGTAAATGTAAAAATTGTCCCTCGTGTGTGTAGGATATTGTTAATGCGCGGGGATCGCTGGTCGGCGCGGACCTGGTGGACCGAAGGGCCTGTTTCCGCGCTGTATCTCTAAACTAAACTAAGAAGGGCATCCACTGAAATTCTTTGCTTTGATCCGTGCAGCTTCAAGCTTTATTAAAGCCGCGCCAGGTAGGAAAAGGTGGCCCATTAATGGCATTTAAGTTAAATATGTATCAGCCATTTAGAATGCCATCCAGTAATAGAAGTGTTATGCGCTGAAATTTCACACAGTTCTCCAACTGAAAACAGAGACTTGTTGCCTCCTGAACCAAGTGCTGGTAATTGGAGACAAATGGTGCACACACACACTCATACTCTGCAGACGCAACTGTTCCTTAAATTAATGTAGTTTCTGATGAAAAGTCTCTGTCCCTCTCAACACTTCCACTCAGACTGCCAACTCTTCCTTCCCCTTTAATTCTACCACAGCTCGAGACAAGACCCGAACTGCTATCTACCTCACCTCATTGGAGACCCTCGGACTATCTTTGATCGGACTTCACTGGGTTTTTGCACTGAACGCTATTCCTTTATCATGTACCTTTACACTGTGAATGGCTCGGTTGTAATCACGCATTGTCTTTCCGCTGACTGGTTGGCGGGAAACAAAAGCTTTTCACTGTACCTCGGTACACATGACAATAGACCAAACTGAACTGAACTAAACAGTAAATCCATCCTTCACGCTGCTGATCGTAGGATTCAGGACACGGGGAAAGCTCCTGCATCTCCTGACACCATCATGATGCTTCCTTTTACAGGAGAGAGTCCCGAAATATTCATTTGCAATGCTGCACGCCCACAGTGTTACACAGACTCATGCACAGTGTTACACTTTAGTATGGGTTTAACTGTTGGAATGAGATCTGAACCGAAGTCTTCCCAACTCAAAGTTAAAGCGCCAATCTTGAGCCGCACCAGCTGCCCTTGCTCACCACAAAATTTGGAGCCGGATTTCAGAAGTCATCTTCTTTTTATAAAGAAGTGATTTAGCATGGAATAAGGCCTTTCGGCCCACCGAGTCCATGCTGACCATCAATCACCCGTTCACACTAGTTCTATGTTATCCCACTTTCTCATCCACTCCCAGGCAATTTACCGAGGCCAATTAACCTACAAGCCCCCAGGTCTTTGGGATGTGAGAGGAAACCGGAGCACCCGGAGGAAACCCACACAGTCACAGGAAGTACGTGTAAACCCGACACAGATAGCATCCGCGGTCAGGATCGAACCTGTGTCCTTTGGGGCTGCGAGGCAGCAGCTCTACCAGCTGAACCACCCTACAGTTTCCTCTGACCCTTTTCCGTGGTAGAGAAAGCCCACCAGCACATCTAAATTATTTACAGGATATGGCTGGCAACAAAGGTGGCACAGTGGCGCAGCGGTAGAGTTGCTGCCTTACAGCACCAGAGACCCGAGTTCGAATCTGACTACGGGTGCTGCCTGTACGGGATTTGTACGTTCTCCCCGTGACAGCGTGGGGAGATTTCTCCGAGATCTTCGGTTTCCTCCCAAACGCCAAAGAAGTACAGGTTTGTAGGTTAATTAGCTTGGTATAAATGTAAAAATTGTCCCTAGTGTAGGTTAGTGTTGATGCGGGGGGATCGCTGGTTTGTGCAGACTCGGTGGGCCGAAGGGCCTGTTTCCGCATTATATCTCCAAATTAAACTAGTGGCCCAGATGCTGCTGGCTCCACAGCTAAACATCCATCCATGAATGGACTGATAGAAAGGAATGCTTGTTTACGAATTTTCGAGGCTCCACCACCAGTCGTTGTGAACATACAGTGCCTATAATCGGAAATTAAGTTTCTAGATAACCTCCTACACACTGGCCTTCACATTCCATGACTCATCCTTCTCGGATCAGGCACAGAATATTCCATTGTGGCAACAAACGCAAAGCCCTGACATCTTGGAAAGTGATGACTTCTTCAAAGAGTCTGAGGAAGGGTCTCGACCCCGAAACGTCACCCATTCCTTCTCTCCAGAGATGCTGCCTGTCCCGCTGAGTTACTCCAGCATTGTGTGTCTATCTCGGAAAGGGATAACTTTGACTCGGATCACACATGGGTCAAACTGCTAAGCCTAATCCTTCTGCCACGTACAGAGGGGCTGCCAACCTGCAGAATCTTTTCATAACTCCAGCTTCCATTCCCCTGTCTCTCAGCCGGAAAATGGTTCTCGACCTGAAACACCATTTATTCCTTTCCATCAGAGATGCTGCCTGACCCGCTGAGTTACTCCAGCATTTCGTGTCTATCCTATGTAGGAGTTGCCTTCTTGCATGCAGGACTACAGACACTTGTGTATTGCCATTCAACAAAAGGAGGCCATTCACCCCATCAAGTCTATGCAACATCACAATAGACAATAGGTGCAGGAGTAGGCCATTTGGCCCTTCAAGCCATTCAATGTGATCATGGCTGATCATCCACAATCAGTACCCCGTTCCTGCCTTCTCCCCATATCTCCTGACTCCGCTATCTTTATGAGCCCTATCTAGCTCTCTCTAGAAAGCATCCAGAGAACCGGCCTCCACAGACCCACAATTCTCTGTGTGAATAAATGTTTCCTCATCTCCGTTCTAAATGGCTTACCCCTTATTCTTAAACTGTGGCCCCTGGTTCTGGACTCCCCCAACATCGGGAACATGTTTCCTGCCTCTAGCGTGTCCAAACACTTAATAATCTTATATGTTTCAATAAGATCCCCTCTTATCCTTCTAAATTCCAGAGTATACAAGCCCAGCCCCTCCATTCTCTCAGCATATGACAGTCCCGCCATCCCGGGAAATAACCTCGTGAGCCGATGCTGCACTCCCCCAATAGCAAGAATGTCCTTCCTCAAATGTGGAGACCAAAACTGCACACAATACTCCAGGTGTGGTCTCACTGGGGCCCTGTACAACTGCAGAAGGACCTCTTTGCTCCTATACTCAACTCCTCTTGTTATGAAGGTCAACATGCCATTCGCTTTCTTCACTGCCTGCTGTACTTGCATGCTTACTTTCATTGACTGATGAACAAGGACCCCCCAAATCCCGTTGTACTTTCCCTTTCCCCAACTTGACACCATTCAAATAATAATCTTCCTTCCTGTTTTTGCTACCAAAGTGGACATTTAACATTTATCCACATTAAACTGCATCTGCCACGCAAATGCCCACTCACCTAACCTGTCCAACTCGCCCTGCATTCTCATAGCATCCTCCTCACAGTTCACACTGCCACCCAGCTTTGTGTCATCTGCAAATTTGCTAATGGCTCTGTCCTACTGTATGAGTTCATTCAAGAGTTCTCCCGAGTTTAAAAAAAAATCAAACTCGTGGTAAGCACACAGAATGTACGTAGCGGGTATGTCAGAGCTCGGGGACGTCCCTTAGCGGCTCGTAACGCTAACGGCAGGTAAGCTCGGGAAGACTCGGGAAGATTTTTCAACATGTTGAAAAATGTCCACGCGAGCCCCGAGTACCGACGAGCGGCCATTACCGTAAATCTCCAAGTTCGAATCAGGGCAAACTCGGGAGAACTCTTTGAATGAACTCGTACAGTGGGACAGGGCTTTAATGTTACTTGTAGTCCCTTCATCTAAATCATGAATATATATTGTATGCTCCAAGGGATATGGGGAGAAGTCAGGCACGGGTTATTGATTTGGGACGATCAGCCATGATCACAATGAATGGCGTTGCTGGCTCGAAGGGCCGAGTGGCCTCCTCCTGCATCTATTTTCTCTGTTTCTATGTTTCTATATCACAGAGCAACACCGCCTCCAACTAGTTTTCCCTATAACCTATTCACTATGTCAACATTTCAACAACATTGGACAGATATATGAATAGGGCAGAGTTAGAGGGATATGGGAAAAACATGAGCTAATAGGACCAACCTAAATGCTGCACCATGGGCGATGTGGGCTAGCTGGGCTGAAGGGCCTGTTTCTGTATTGTATGACTGTGACTCTATTCACACCAGCTCTGCCAGATTCACTAGGGCAATTTACAGTGAGTAAGTAGAATGCCTTGCCCCACACGTCTTTGTGATGTGGGAGCAAACTGAAGCATGTGGAGGAAACTGTTGTCACAGGGAGGACATGTAAACTCCAAACAGACAGCACCCGAGGTCAGGATTGAACCTGGATCAGTGGAGCTGTGATACAACAGTGCGCCACTGTGCTGCCCAGAACTACTTTTGCTGCAAACATTCCCTCAAGTAGTTTCGGCACTACTTTGAAGAGTCAGACATTTCTCTCTATTATCTTCACCAATCTTTATCCCTTAACTAATGCAACATGATGGGTGATTTGGTCACAGGCACAACGTTATTTGCAGAAACTTGTGCACAAAACCAGCAGCATCATTTCCCTTCATTTGACCGCATTTGAGTACTTCATCGACTGCAAGGCACTTTGCAATTTCCTGTGATTATAAAAGGAGTGGCATTCTCTCAATTGATCAAAAAGCCAAATGCTCTATTGGAAAGGATTGAAATAGATTACAACGTGACACCTTTAAATGCAAAACACATCATATTTAATCGCAGTGACCTTTCTCCATCCTTCAGCAAGCAATTATTCTGCAAAGTAACCAGAGCCAACAAATAGATTTTAGCAGGTCAATGCCTGCCAGTGGTTACCAAGTTTAACAGTGCCTCCGAACAACAGGCATTTACAGTAAAGGAGGTCAGAGAAAGAGCCACAGTGATTAATCACACTTGCCAGCCCTCGTCACAGCCAGCAGATTACAGCTGATTTAGTGCACATCCAAAGTCTTCTTTTCAAATGAAATGAGGATTTCCCATCCAGGCACCAAGTCAGGTCGCGCTTGCCGCATGGAGTCGCATTCCCGTGGGACAGGCCCTTTACGCTAACGGCAGGTACTCGGGAAGACTCGCGAACGGCAGGTAAGCACGGGAAGACTCGTGAAGATTTTTCAACATGATGAAAAATGTCCACGAGAGCCCCGAGTACCGACGAGTGGCCATTTCCGGAAATCTCCAAGTTCGAATCAGGGCAAACTCTTGGAATGAACTCGTACATGGATTTAACACTCCTGCACACACTAGGGACAATTTTCAATTTGACCATGCCAGTTAGCCTACAAACCTATACATCCATGGAGTGTGGGAGGAAACCGAAGCACCCGGAGAAAACCCACGTGGCCACAGGGAGAACGTACAAACTCCACACAGACAGCACCCGTAGTCAGGATCGAACCCGAATCTCTGGCGCTGTGAGGCAGCAACGTTGCACCCTCCATTCTCTAGAGATGCTGCCTGACCTGCTGAGTTACTCCAGCACTTTGTGTCCCCTCAATAGTATTTGGGCATTAGACCAGCTAACATTGCATATTACCAACCCCTGGCCAAAGGCATCAATGCTCAAGATGCTTTCTGTGAGGCCTTGAAGTCTATCTTAGTGTTTGCAAACAAGGTAGCTTTAGTTCCACTCACAGCGCCCTGGAACGTGCTTCTGCTGTTGAATGCCTTATTTATCATTTCAAATGACTGCCAGTGCTGACACAACCGGGCTCTGTGCAAGCTTTCTTCTTGCCTGCTCGTTAAGTTGGAGGCAACGTCGACAGGAGGAAAGACGAGACAAAGGAGAAGCAAAATGCAAGACTTTGTGTGGAAGGACTGTGGCTCGACAATAAGGCTGGCTATTTGTAGGAGCCCAGCTGGGAAGAAAGGGCAGGGCCAGAGCCAAACAAAACATGAAGACTTGAGATGATCAACTATTGCTGAGCAAATGTCTGCCTGTCACCAGCAGAAAACAAGCTGGATTCATTCTTTCGGGAGGATGGCGTGTGGGAGTAGAATTGACCCTTTCCAAGACGGCAACAAACTGGAAGCAATATCCCTGACCAGAAGCCTGAACTGGTTGAGTTTTCCAGTTTGACTGCATGGGGGCAGCTTGGGTGCAGCGGTAGAGTTGCTGCCTTACAGCGTTGACAGTGCCAGAGAACCGGGTTCGAACCCGACTACGGGTGCTGTCTGTACAGAGTTTGTACCTTCTCCCCGTGACCTGCACAGGTTTTTCTCCGGGATCTTCGGTTTCCTCCCACACTCCAGAGACGTACAGATTTGTAGGTTAATTGGCTTAGTATAAATGTAAAAGTTGGCCCTTGGGTAGGATAGTGTTAATGTGCGGGGATCGTTAGTTGTTGGGGACTTGGTGGGCCAAAGGGCCTGTTTCAGCGCTGTATCTCTAAACTAAACTAAACTTGTTTCAGAATCCTGCATCTGCAGTTTTACATGGAAGCTTTTCAATTTGGAACTATTTTCCAGATTTCCTTTTCCAGGATCTAGAGATTTTCACCGTTGTGATACCACATTGAAACAGGCTCTTTGGCCCAACTTGCCCACACCGACCAACATGTCCCATCTACACTAGTCCCACCTGCCAGCGTTTGGCCCATATCCTCCTAAACCTGTCCTATCTATGCACCTGCCCAAAATGTTTTTCTAATAGGAGATTTAATAGGAACCTGAGGGGTAACCTTTTCACACAAAGGGTGGCGGGTGAATGGAACAAGCTGCCAGAGGAGGTAGTTGAGGCAGGGACTATCTCAACTTTTAAGAAACATTTAGACGGGTGATGGAAAAGACAGGTTTAGTGGGATGTGGCCCAAGAGTAGGCACATGGGTCTAGTGTAGATGGGACATGTTGGGCGGTGTGGGCAAGATGGGCTGCAGGGCATGTTCCCACGCTGTATGACCTGCTCTTTCCTGTACCTCATGCTCACTTGGAGTAACTTTTACAGGCCCACGTTAACCAAAACCAAGCAGTAAACAGATGGGTCTTGACCCTAAACGTCACCCATTCCTCCCAACCAGAGATGCTGCCTGTCCCGCTGAGTTACTCCAGTTTTTTGTGTCTATCTTCAGTTTAAACCAGCATCTGCAGTTCCTTCCCACACAGTAAATTACCTGTGCACGTTTTAAATACCCGGGAATTGCTGCAGCAACAGCAGAACTGTTAATCCATCTGTGTTGAACGCAGAAACGGGAAGAGCTGGGGTTTTTCAGCTTATTAAGCACTTTGTACTGTGGGATAAGGGTCACGAGGGGGAGTTTGTTACATGGAATCATTCTTCTGCTCTGCTGTGTCCAGCACGGACCCAGCCAGTAAATCAGCAGTCCACTTCTCTTCCTCAGCTCCCTGCCTCATTAATATACAAGATCCTGTCTGCAACGTTTCTCCATGAACAGGCAGGTCCCCCGGGTCTTGGCAACAGCGAGCTGGTGGTATTGTAGATGTGAGAGCTGATGGCAGCCAGCCAGCCAAGATAGGGCCAGGTTCACTTCTACAGAATCTGACAATAAATTCCCTCCAAAACCCCGTCCAAAGCTCCAGCTCTCAATCATGTCTGCTTCTCAATCAAACGGGGTGGGCAGCACAGTTTTCTTTGAATCAAAAATATTGATTCAAATATTAAAATACAGTAAAGTAAAAAAAAAAAAAAGACCCCACCACCATAATACACGACAAACGATAAACTGTTATACAACTATGTTACTCTCCTTGTCAAGGATGTATCCAACCCTCCGCGATGCCCAGCGGTCCTGGAAATCGCCCAGGGCGCCCGTGGACAGCGCGTAATCCCTCTCTAACACCACCCGGGCACGGACGTGACCCCGGAAAAGGGGCGGGCAGCCAGCTCGGGCAGAGCCCTCTCCCGCCTGGCGCCGTGACTCGCGGATGGCCAGCTTGGCCAGGCCCAGGAGCAACCCAAACCAGGACATCCTCGGCCCTACCCTCTCCCCTACGCACAGTGTCCCCGAAGGTGAGGGCGGTGGGTGTGAAGTGCAGCCAGAAGGCAAGGGGCAGCCCCTTTAGATAATGGAACAGGGGCTGCAGCCCTCACACACTCCATGTACACGTGGCACACAGACTCTTCCAGCCCGCAAAAGCGTCAGGCGGCTGGCCAGTCTGTGAACCGCGAGAGAAACAGGTTGCAAGGGAACACCTCGGTGCAGTACCCTCCACCCCAGGTCCCCATTGGGTGGTCGGCACAGTGGCGCAGCGGTAGAGCTGCAGCCTTACAGTGCCATCGACCTGGGTTCCATCCTCGGCATGGGTGGTGTCTGGCTGGACACAGCTTAGTTTAGCTTAGTTTAGTTTAGAAACACAGGGACAATTTACAATTGTACCCAAGCCAAATAATCCACAGACCTGTACGTCTTTGGAGCTTGTATGTTCCCCATATGACCACGTGGGTTTTCTCCGGGTGCTCCGATTTTCTCCCACATTCCAAAGAGGTTTGTGTGAGTTTGTAGGTTAATTGGCTTCTGTAAATTGTCTCTAGAGTGGAGGATAGAAGTAGCGCACGGGGTGATTGTTGGTCGGCACAGAATCAGTGGGCCGAAGGGCCTGTTTCCACACGACATCTTCAAACTAAACTCCTAACCTTCTTGGTAACCAGGATCAAAATCTACACCTACAAGATGCCCCTCTCAGCGTGAACCCCTGCAGTTTGTCCTAGTCAAGGGGAGGGCGAGGGGGAGCAGAGGCCAAACACTGTGGTTGCAGTAAAACCCCAGAGCTCAGTCAGCAGGTAATGGGCCTGTCCCACTTGGGCGACTTTTTTGGCTACTGCCAGCAACTGTCATAGTCGTAGCAGGTCGCCCAAAAACCGCCCCCCCTACGACAATGTCTATAACAACCTACCACCTAGTCGACGTCAAGCTACGGCAAGCTACCGACAACCGGCGACCCATTAGGACGTCCACCTACGACCTCACCTACTACAACCTACATCCACCCGCGACAAGGTAAGACATTTCAGTCTCCGGTACCTGTCGGCGGTTGACCTAGGTTGACGTAGGTAGTCGCCAATGGAATTCACCGAAGTCAGCACCTGGAGACAACCTACGCCACCTGGCGACAACCTACGCCACCTGGCGACAACCTACGACAGCACCTACATCAGGAGAAGTCAAGCTACGCTCATTGGCTTCAAGCCAACTGTCGCCAACTGTTGCCGAAAAGTTTTGAACATTTCAAAATCCAGCGGCGACCAGAAAAACGCTACGATTCCTTGGACAAGTGAGGAGACGACTCACGACCATACAGGAGACACTCCAGCGCCAGCCTAGTCGCCTAAAAAATTGCCCTTAACACTCCTGGCTGCAGGTTGATAGATTTGTGTGGCAACTCCAAGACAGTGGAGTCGATGTGAAAACTCCCACCAAAACATTACAGCGACCTCCTACTCTTCCCTCAAACCCACTGTTTCTCATTGCGTTCCCAATGCATTGGGAGAGTCAAACCAGGCATTGGGAGATTTCTCAAAGTCCCAGCCAACTTTACCCATTCATTCACATTGACTCAACAGATCATGTTGTCATTCATCCTGTTGCCGTTTGTGCATCTGTGCGTCCAAACAATCTGGGAACAGCACTCAATCCAGCCATTTACTTCAAAGGAATTTTGTGAATGTGAAGCACTTTGAAATCAGAGAGATGTGATGAGGTGCTTAATGAATCCAGATCTTTCAACCAATCCAGACAATAACAGAGAGGGCTGTCAGTCACCTCACATCTATCTACACAATGTCACTAATGTAGAATTGCAGGCTTAGTTGCAGTAGAGTTTAGTGTTTAGTTTAGAGATACAGCACAGAAATAGGCCCTTCGGCCCAGCGAGTCCACACCGACCAGCGATCCCCGCACATTAATCCTCTACTACACACACCAGGGACAATTTACACATTTATACCAAGCCAATTAACCTATAAAAACATGTATGTCTTTGGAGTTTGGGAGGAATCCGAAGATCTCGGAGAAAACCCACGCAGGTCATGGGGAGAACGTACAAACTCCGTAAAGATAGCACCCATGGTCGGGATCGAACATGGGTCTCTGGCGCTGTAAGCGCTGCAAGGCAGCAACTCTACCGCTGCGCCACCGTGACCGTCCAACTTTTAACTTAGAACTTATAGCCGGTCATCAAACAAAATCAATTTACTTCCTCCAAGGACAACTGGGATTGGGTGATAATTAGTGGCTTTGGCAGAGACGCAGAATAGGAATATCCAACCAGTGCACATACGTACAAAAACAGTCAGCATTGAGAGGCCGGTAAAATCGGATGGCCACGTTTCAGGACTTTGGCAAGATCCAAAAGGAGGAAATCAGGAATTTAGACAGCCAAGTAAAACAGGAGAGATAAACCATCATAATGGCAGAAAAGCCAGACCAGAGTCGACCTGATCCAAGCACTCCTGGAGCAGTAACTGCGTTGTGCATCATTCATGACTGGATCTTGGCTCCAAGGCAAATCAATGAGGTAAATGACTCAAGGAGGCCAACAGTCACTTCTGAGTATATGCTGTAAACTCATAGAATTGGCCTTTGCCCAATTGTAGTAGAAGAACTGCAGTTTTGCAGAAGGACACTGCTGGAAGTATCCAAAGGTGCAGCAATCCGTCGTCATGGCTAATGTGTCAAAAGAAATGGATTCAGCCAGGAAATAATATTGCTGTTAGTATTTAGTTTGGGGAAACAGGCCCTTGGGCCCAGCTTTTCACTGTACCTCAGTACACGTGACTGAAAACTAAACTCAAACACTTGTTCGATGTTATCCCATTTGGGATGTGGAAGGAAGCCAGAGCACCCGGAGGAAACCCACACGGTCACAGGCAGAAGGTACAAATTCCACACAGACAGCACCCGAGGTCAGGATCGAACCTGGGCTTCTTGCGCTGTGAGGCAGCAGTTCCACCAGCTGCAAGATACATTATTCTCAGTCAGAACATCACTGTAAGGTGGAGGCAAGGTAGGTGATGTGTGGTGGAGAATGAGACATAGGTCAGTTCAGCTTCCATCTCCAAGATCTATTTGCTAGGAATAGGATAATCTACGTTTATTTATTATTATTATTTTTTATTTTTATTTATTAGAAGTACATTACATTACAACCAATTACATTAGTACTCATCACGTATATCTTATTACAATTAATGTACTCCGTCATTTTTTACACTGATAAAAAGGAAAGGTTGAGATTAAGAAAAAAGAGAAAGTGAAGGAAAATAGTGAAGGTGTAAAAACGTGACAACAAGAAAGAACAGAGATCCTGTAGAAAAGAAATTAAAAAGAAAGGATTAAGAGATAGACCCTAAAGAAGAAAAAAAAGAGAAAGAGGCAAAAAGAGAAAAACAAATACTTTGTTATAAGCATCACGCAAATGGGATATACCAACTCTCCAGCTTTCATCCCCCTTTACCTGACATCGATATTTTTTAAAGTACTTTTGCACCTTATACTTGTAATAGTTCTATAAATGTAGACCACCTCAGGTGGAAGTGATCTGATTTACCTGCCAGGAGGAGTCTTATCTCTTCTAGGTGTAATGTTTCAAACATATTTGAAATCCACATGTTTATAGTTGGTATTGGAGCGTTTTCCCAGAATTTTAGGATTAACTTTTTTCCAGTTATTAACCCGTAATCTATTAATTTCTTTTGAAACAGATTTAGTTCAGGACTATCTTCCGTTGTTCCGAAGATAATCCATTCTGCTTTTGGTATCAGTTTTATTTTAAATAATTTTGTAAAGATTTCAAAAATTTCAATCCAAAATTTTAGAATTTTTGTACAAAAAACAAACGAGTGTGCTATAGTAGCTTCTTGAGATTGACATTTATCACAAATGGATGATACATTTGGGGACATTTTATTAATTTTAGTTTTTGAATAATATAGTCTATGTAAAATTTTAAATTGTATTAAAGTGTGTCTTACATTAATCGAACATTTATGCACGTTTAATAAATGTTCATTCCACCTTTCCTTTGAGATTTTAATAGCTAATTCTTGTTCCCATTCTCTTCTAACACCTTCCGTAGATGGTATTTCTACATTTAAGGTAATATTATACAAATATGATATTAAGTTTGCTGATTCAGCTTTTATCTGCATTGCTTCATCCAATACATCTGCTGGGATATTATAATAATCTTTTGTATATTTTTTCAAATAGTCACATATTTGAAAATATTTAAAATATTGATTATTTCCCAGTTTATATTTTATTTGTAATTGTTGGAATGATAGTAATTTTCCAGTTTCATACAAGTCACCGAACGTTTTAATTCCTAGTCTATCTCATTGTATAAAAGATTTGTCTGTAATAGAGGGATTAAACAAAGGGTTATTAACTATTGGAGATAAAAGCGATAGATTTCTTAATTTTAAATTATGTTTTATTTGTTTCCAAGTTCTGATTGTACTATGTATAATTTGGGTTTTTGTTATAATTTATGTTATTCAGTTTCATTGGTGAAAGGAGGATCACTCCAATGTTACCAGAGGAGCAGTCCTCTCTCTCCATTACAATCCAGTCCACTTGCTGGGCAGAGTTGTCCATCAGTTGGATCATATTTTTTAATATTTACTGACCAATAATAATACATGAAGTTAGGGAGTGCTAAGCCCCCTAATACTTTAGCTTTGTTCAAGTGTGTTCTTTGTATTCTATGGGATTTATAATCCCATATAAAATTAGTAATGTCTGAGTCCAATTAAAAAAAAAACTTCTTTGGTAGGTATATAGGAATCGATTGAAATAGGTATAAAATTTGTGGTAAGAAGATCATTTTTATTGTATTTATTCGGCCTATTAAAGACATCGGAAGCGTTTTCCAAAATTTAATTAATGTATTTAATATATTAAGTAGAGGATCATAATTTGCTTTGAACATGCCTTGATATGTTCTGGTGCTTTCAATACCCAAGTATTTAAATTTTTCTGTAGCTATTTTAAAAGGGAATTTTAAAAGATGTGTTGAGTCTTTCGGTTTTATTGACATAATTTCACTTTTATTCCAATTTATTCTGTATCCAGAAAAGGATCCAAAGTCCTCAATTAGATTTAATATGTTTGGTATAGTAATTTGAGGTTTTGTAATGTACAATAATATATCATCCGCGTATAAATATATTTTATTATTTGAGTATTTAGTATTATACCCATGGATATCTGGATGTGTTCTAATTTTTTCTGCTAAAGGTTCAATTATGAGAGCAAACAACTGTGGTGATAATGAGCATCCTTGTCTGTTTCCCATTGATAGTTGAAATTTCGAGGATAATATGTTATTGGTTAATATTCTAGCTGTATTCTAGGTTTATTATTATATAGAATAGGTTTATTATTATATAATAAACCTATTCTAGGTTTATTATATAATAATTTAATCCATAAAATAAAATTCTCTCCCAGTTGGAATTTTTGTAATACTTTATCCATGTAATTCCATTCTACTTGGTCAAATGCTTTTTCAGCATCCAGCGAAATAATTGATAATTCTTGTTCTTCAATTTTGTGTGAGTGCATGATATTGAGTAGACGTCTCATATTATTAGATGAATATCTCTTAGGGATAAACCCCGTCTGATCTGGGTTTATTAATTTACTAATATATTTACTCAATCTTCTAGCTAATGTTTTCGCTAATATTTTTTGATCTGTATTTAACAATGCTATAGCTCTATATGAACCTGGTTCTTCTATATCTTTGTCTTTTTAAAGTATTAGTGTGATCATTGATTCAGCTAATGTATCAGGTAATATTTGTTTTTTAAAAGCATATTGATACATTTTTTGTAACCGTGGTATAATTTTGTCATAAAAGCTTTTATAAAATTCATTAGTAAATCCATCAGGACCTGGAGTTTTTCCATTCTTTAATGAATTTATTGTGTCTTCTAATTCCTTGATTGAAATTTGTGCACCCAATTCCTCTTGTTCCTTCAACTCTAACTTTGGAAGATTAAAATTATCCAAGAACTCTGTAATTTTATTGGAGTCCGTTGTCGTTTTAGATGTGTACAAATTCTCATAAAATTGCGCAAATCTTTTATTAATATCCTTCGGTATGGTTAATTATTCCCCTCTATCTGATTTAATCTTTTGGATCGTATGTTCTTTTTCTCGTTTTTTTAGCTGACGAGCCAAAAGTTTATGCGGTTTATCCCCAAATTCAAAGTGTTCCTGTTTTGTAATTTTGAAAAGTCTTATAAGTTTAGCTGATAATAGTTTATTTAATTTAAATTTCAAAATTATTATTTTATTATGTTTATCTATTGATGGATCTTTAGCATTATCTATATCCATTTGTCTAATAAGTTCTTCTAACTGTCTTTGTTCATTCTTATTCTTTTTATTTTGAAAAGCTTGGTATGAGATTATGACACCTCTAATAAATGCTTTAAAAGATTCCCATAATAAAGTAGGCGATATATCTGGAGTGTCATTTATTTCAAAAAAGACGTCCATTTGTTCTTTTAAATATATACTCGCTTGCGGATCTTTTAGGATTTGAGAATTGAATCTCCAAAACGATTTATTCTTAGACATTCCTTCCAGTTTTAAAAAGAAAGTTAGTGGTGAATGGTCTGAAATCGAATTTGTATGGTATGCTGGGTTCACAGTGTGAGGGATTAATTTTGTATCCACCAGGAAATAATCTATACGTGAGTATGTTTTGTGTACCATTGAATAAAATGAGTATTCCCTGCCAGTCGGATTAGCAATTCTCCAAACATCTGTTATATTGGTATTGTTTATATAAGTATTTAAAAGTTCACTAGTTTTAGATTTCGTATTCCCTCTCTGTTTTTGGCTTGATTTGTCTAAATACGGATCTAAAACACAGTTAAAGTCTCCTCCTATTATAACATTTTGATAATTAAACTCTGTGATTATGTTCAGAATTTTATTGAAAAAATGAGGATTGTCAAAGTTAGGCGCGTATATATTTACCAAGGTAATTGGAGTATCATGAATTTCTACGTTTATAAGTTCTCCCCGTGACCGCGTGGGTTTTATCCGAGATCTTCGGTTTCTCTCCCACACTCCAAAGACGTACAGGTCTGCTGTGTGTTAATTGGCTTGGAATACATGTAAATTGTCCCTAGTGTGTGTGTGTAGGGTAGTGTTAATGTGCGGGGATCGCTGGTCGGTGTGGACTCGGTGGGCTGAAGGGCCTGTTTCTGTGCTGTATCTCTAAACTAAGCTGAAACTAAACTAACTATATATCCTTTTTAAGCATCAGCACCAGGAGAGGGAAGAGTAAGTCAAATTGGCCAAATTGTTCATTCTGGTCAGCACTGCTCCAGAGTCTTTGGGTTTAAGCTGCTTAAAACTGCCGCAAGCAAACCGAGGAGAAAGACTGTCAGAGTATTAGTGAGGCAGCCAGTAGAGCAAGGAGAATGTGGTATTCGGTGCAAGAGGGAAATTGCAACGTTCAATTAAAACACAAATCATTCCGGGATTATTTCAATGAAACCTCTGTTTGTCCATTCCCAACGGAGTACTGTCCCTGGACTGAATAAGTGGCCACGGTGTAGGATACGATTCCCCTCACAATGGGCCAGAGCCAGAGAATGCTTCTGGCGTTGAAATTCTGCCCTGGGTTAAATTATGCCGTTTGCAAGGGGAGCGCGAGTGGTTTGGACAATGAATCAGACTCAGAGAGTGAAACAAAATAAAGAATGTGGATTTACGCGGGGCATTCCGTAATCCCAGTGCATTCCAAAAGGGCTTGAGAGCCAAAGTGCTTTTGAGGTGTAGCCACTGTCATGGAAGAGGGCAGCCAATTTGCACAAAGCAACTTCTCACAAACAGCAAGAAAAGACTGCCCGTTTGACCCAGAACGAGTGGCAGAATTCCTCGTTCCTCTTCAGAATGGGATCACGGGATGTTTCGGTTGTACCTCGGTCCACGTGACAATAAACTGAACAGAACTGAAGCGCTGGTTAAAGAGATGAATTGAAATCCTAGGTTGGAGCTTCACGAATGAGAGTGGGAGGACCAGCGCCTGGGAGCAACATAGAAACATAGAAAATAGGGGCAGGGTAGGCTATTCGGCCCTTCGAGCCAGCACCGCCATTCAATATGATCATGGCCGATCATCCCAAATCAGTAACCCCGTTCCTGCTTTCTCCCCATATCCCTCGATTCCGTTAGCCCCAAGAGCTATATCCAACTCTCTCTTGATACATCCAGAGAATTGGCCTCTACTGCCTGCTGTGGCTATCATTGCTCAGGAGGGAGCTAAGTTGCAACTGGCCCACTGGCAACATGCTGGGCCCCTGTCTTGGGGATTAAAGATACATTATTAAAGTGAAATCCCCCTCAGAGCAGCAGTGAGGAGGAAAAGCGGAAACACCGTGTGGTAACAGTAATTAAGGCCACACTCTTTGGACGACCTTTCCAGGGGGCAGAACAATTAGTACACAAATGTCGGGCCACAATTAGGTCGGCTGTCACTAATTACTCATCACTTCCAGCGCAACTTCTCAATCAGCTCCTCCACACACACCCCCCACCCCCCCCCCCCCCCCGATCACCGCTCCAAGGAAGCTGGGTTGCAAAATAGCAGATGCTGAGATAGATAGATGCAGGCTAATTAACGAGGGTGGCTCGGAGTGGCACGGTCAATGTGGAGAAGTAGGGCATACAGGAAGTAGCCCCCCCCCTTCTCTCCTCCTCTCCCACCTCCACTCCCCAGAGAGCCCCTCAGCTATCATGTCTTCAGGGAGCAAAGCAAAGTGGGGAGCGAGGGAGAGAGTGGGTCAGGGTTCGGACAGGGTCAGAACATGGTATTGATGAAGCCAGACCTCGGAGGTCCCAGGTCCAGTTGCGTGCACACAGAGAGGGGGGGGGGGGGGGGGAACCCTGATGATCGGGTTAAGCACATGAGCAGCCTGCATAAATGAGTCAGGTGCAGACATTTAACATGTGAGTAGGCTGGGTCTCTAATCCATGGAGCATAGGAGGATGAGGGGAGATCTTATAGAGGTGTACAAAATCATGAGCGGAATAGATCGGGTAGATGCACACAGTCTTTTACCCAGAGTGGGGGAATCGAGGACCAGAGGACATAGGTTCAAGGTGAAGGGGAAAAGATTTAATGGGAATCCAAGGGGTAACTCTTTCATACAAAGGGTGGTGGGTGTATGGAACAAGCTGCCAGAGGAGGTAGTTGAGGCTGGGACTATCCCATTGTTTAAGAAACCGTTGGACAGGTACATGGATAGGACATGCTTGAAGGGTTATGGACCAAGCGCAGGCAAGTGGGACTAGGGTAGCTGGGACATTGATGGCCAGTGTGGGCGAGTTGGGCCGAAGGGTCTGTTTCCACACTGTATCACTCTATAGCTCTAAGGCTCTTATCTAGGAAGGTACTGCAGATGCTGGTTGGGACCGAAGATAGACACAAAATGCTGGAGTAACTCTGCAGGACAGGCGGCATCTCTGGATGGAAGGAAGAGGCGGTGCCCGTCTTCAGACTGAAAGTAGAGGGGGGAGGGGGGAGGGGGGAATAAACTGGAGGCGAGAAAAGGCCAGAACACAATCAGGGCTGAAACAGATGACCACAGGAAGGATGGAGCCCACAATGGTCCATTGTTGGCTGGGGACGGTGTGATGACAAGAGTGATACAACAAGGATGCGACCAATGGAATTGGCAGGATGACTAGAGAGGGGGGAGGGTGGGGGGCGGGGGAGAAGAGAGGGGAGGGAAGAGGGAATGCAGACGTTGCTTGAAATCAGTGAAATCAGTGGTCGTACGGCTGGATTGTCAGCTGCCCAAGCAAAATATGAGGAGATTATAGGAAGATTTACAACATGTCTCTCTGAGTTGAATCAAATTCAAATCCCTGTACATGCCCCCAAATGATGGCCACAGGGTTCGAACCTCCAGACAACCCCAGAGTGGACACCAACTGGAGAGGATTTCAGTCACATTGAGTTCCAATACTGGACATCCTGCGCCATCCTGAGTTATGATGTTGGTTTGGATCAATTAGCAAAGTTTTAAGGAGATGGAGCTCTCTGGTTCACCCAGTCACGTCATCCATTTACACTGATCCCATCTTACACTCCCCACATTCCCATCCAATCCTCCCAGATTCCACAACTCCGCCTCTGCACTAAGGACAACATACAGAGAGACGCCAATTATCCTCCCAACCTGCATGCCTTTGGGACGTGAGAGGAAAGCGGAGTACCCGAAGGAAACCCGTGGGAAAAAAAAGACACAAAAGTCCTGGAGTAACTCAGCGGGTCAGACAGCATCCCTGGAGCACAGGGAGCATAAGGATGTCCTGATCCATACACGGCTGAAGAAGGGTCTCGGCCCAAAATGTCAGCCATTCCTTCCCTCCAGAGATGCTGCCTGTCCAGCTGAGTTACTCCAGCATTTTGTGTCTACCTTTGGTTTAAACCAGCATCTGCAGTTCCTTCCTACACATACAGGTTCCTGTTTTGGGTCATGACCCTTCTTCAGATACTGCGACTTCAGGTTACAGGGAGAACGTGCAAACTCCACGGGTTTGCACTGAACCCGCGTCTCTGGACCTGCAAGGCATCAGCTCCCTCAGCCCTGCCACTCTGCTGCCCCGTGGAGCAATATCTTTACAGCTAATTGGACGCCACTCTTATGTTATAGAGTCACAGACCAACCCTCTACTTCCTTAGTCGTCTTAGGAAGTTCGACATGTCGCCAACAACCATCAACAACTTCCACAGATGCACCATAGAAAACATGTTATCAGGATGCATCACAGCATGGTTTGGGAACAGCTCCATCCAAGACCGCAAGAAATTGTAGAGAGTTGTGGACGTAGCCCAGACCGTCACACAAACCAACCTCCCTTCCTTTGACACTCCACGTTGCTTCATCAAGGCTACCAGCATAATCAAGGACCAGTTTCACCCAGTTTCACTCACCCTTCTCCCCTTTCTCTTCAGGCAAGAGTGAATACAGAAGTGTGAAAACACACACATCCAGGTTCAGGAACAGTTTCTTCCCAACTGAACTGTTCTCTCACCAACTAGAGAGTGGTCCATCTGTCCTATTGGAGACCTTCGGACTATCTTTAATCGGACTTCACTGGACTTTATCTTGCATTAAACATTATTCTCTTTATTCTGTATCTGAATGCTGTGGACAGCTTGATTGTAACCATGTCTAGTCTGTTTGCTGACTGGACAGCACATAACACAAAAAGCTTTTCACTGTCCCTCGGTACATGTGACAATAATAAACGAAACCACAGAGACTTACAGCGCAGAAACAGGTCCTTCAGCACATAGGGTCTGCACCAGGCATCTACACCCTTTGTACTAATCCCACATTAACCCCATGATGTTTTAGGCTGTGACCCACAGCGCTGTTCTTTAAGGTTGCCCTGTGTAGTCCCCTCGGCCACAGTGTTAATCCCATTCTGGCATGACGCCTCTCTGCTCCATCCTCTTATCCAGAGCAGGCGAGGCGCACACTGGCCACACAACACCACATCCCACACCAACAGAATCCCTCTCCTCCTGCAATCATTAACTCGCACCAACAATTGAGAGACCCCCCCCCCCCCCTGCAACTCGAGTAACCTCCGAATTAAAGGAAGGAGAAGAGGAGGAATTTCTTCAGTCAGAGGGTGGTGAATATGCGAAATTCTTTGCCACAGAAGGCTGTGGAGGCCAAGCCAGTGGATATTTTTAAGTCAGAGATAGATATAGATTCTTGATTAGTACAAGTGTCAGAGGTTATGGAGAGAAGGCAGAAGAATGGGGTTGGGAGGGAGAGATAGATCAGCCACGATTGAATGGCGGAGTAGCCTCGGTGGGCCGATTGGCCTAATTCTACTCCTATCACTTATGACTTACTGTATAACCGCAGGATGACGACACAAAATCAGATTTCAATGCAAATTCCTGGGCAGTCCACATTCGCTGATAAGCGCTGGCAATTTCATGGTAAATTGGTCACAAGTGCCGAGCACCTCCCACCACCACCCCAGTGCCTGAGGTCACAACCACTGCGCTCGAGAGTGCTTTAACTATCAAAGCAGGCTGCAGATTAACAGCGCTGATTTAAGCAGCTCACAGGACTCATTATTAAGCGACGCTGATAAGCCTCGTGTCCAACAAACGCTGGGATGAAATTTCAACTGCCCTGAAACAATACCTCCCCGCCGCCCACTCAACCACACTTATCCTCCATGCTCCCTTGAAACTACGTCTATAGTGTCACATTCCAGGCACTGAAACTGCTTTTGCATCTTCATTTGCCACCATGGTTACACTGACAGAGGAGACATCCCAGGGGATGGATGTAGGCTGCAACAGGATTCCATCCTCTCACATTGTTACAGCCCTGGTCAATGCTGGCTGCACAGAGCCTCGGATGACACTCTCTCCCCTAACGCCTTGGGATCAGTGCTGCAGCTATTCCCCCTCAGCCCACAGGTTGTGGCTTTAAGGCCCTACTAAAGTAATGTGCCGTTCCACAAACATGCACAGCATTTCATCTAGCAAGAAAACCCAGGGGGGCCAGAGGGGACACGTCCCCCCCCCCCCATGTTTTGAGAGGTGGGGACATCCCCCCCAAGTTTTTGTGATCCGTATTTTAAAATCTCCGCTTTCCGCGAGACAGTGGAGGTGGGACTGATGATCGAGGGCGCGACGATTGGAGGAGGGAGGAGTGGGGGGACTGAGGATAGAGCGCGGCGATTGGAGGAGGGGAGACCTGCCCCTCATCCACAGGCAGGATCGATCCCGGCCGGGTCTCCGGCGCTGTCCCGAGTGCCCCCCCCCACACGGGTGGCCAGAGAGGTCGGGAGTCAGACGTGAGCTGTACCCCCCAGGCCAACAGCCAGCGCAGAGAAACAGCGCTAAACCCAGCTCAACTCAACCCAGGTGAACCTGCCTGGGCTTGCGGGAAATATGGCCAGCGCGGAGAAGCAACGCTGGTGTCCCGTCAGTCCAGGCAGCCCTGTAGTTAACCCGGCGAGACAGGCACAGTTGAGCTGCATTTAGCGCTGGATGTGAGCCTCCGAAGCCTCGCGCGCGGCCGCCAAAAAATTGTGTCCCCCGTCCCCTCCATGTTTTGGCAGCGAGTTCCGCTCTTGCTAGCAGAGCATTGCTAAAGGATTCTCCTGCCTTGGAATAAGTGCCGATGCTAGACACAAAAAGCTGGAGTAACTCAGCGGGACAGGCATCATCTCTGGACAGAAGGAATGGAGAACGTTTCGGGAATACGTCCTGTCTTTCAGAAAGAAGTTAAACCCCAGGATTTTGACCGTCTTCTCAGATGAAAACATTTAAAAGACGCTTGGACGGGTACATGAAAAGACACAAAGTGCTGGAGTAACTCAGCAGGTCAGGCGGCATTTCTGGAGAACATGGATAGGTGACATTTCGGGTCGAGACACTTCTTCAGATTCAACATGGATAGGTTTAGAGGGACCAGCTTAGAGGGACCAGCATAGATGGACCAGCTTAGATGGAGCATCTTGGTCAGCATTGAGTATAGGTGTTGGGAGGGTGTGTGCTGCAGTTGTATAAGATGTTGGTGAGGCCACATTTAGAGTATTGTCCTCAGTTTTGTTCACCGTGTTATAGGAAATATGTTGTCAAGCTAAAAATCTATGGGGATGTTGCCAGGCCTAAGCTATAGGAAGAGGTTGAGCAGGCTAAGACTTTATTCGGAGTGAAGGAGGATGAGGGGTGATCTTATAGAAATGTACAAGATCATGAGTAGAACAGTTTGGGTAAATGCACAGTCTTTTGCCGGGAGTAAGGGAATTGAGAACCAGTGGATATAGGTTTAAGGTGAGGGGGGAAAGATTTAATAGGAACCTGAGGGTACCCTTTTTTACACAAAGGGTGATGTGCGTACGGAACGAGCTGCCAGAGGAGGAGGTAGTTGTGGCAGGTATTACTGCAACGTTTAAGACAATTTAGATGAGTACAGGGAATAAGATAGGTTTAGAGGAATATGGGCCAAACGCAGGTAGGTGGGACTAGTGTAGAAGGCCATGTTGGTCGGTGTGGGCAAGTTGGGCCAAAGAGCTGTTTCCGCACACTGCATGGCTCTATGACATGGACAAGTTGGGTTGAAGGGCCTGGTTCCATGCTGTATGACTCTATAACAAATAGCACCGCATGGCACCATTTTGAAAACGAGCAGATACTTCAGTCATCACTTGGCCAACATTCTTTCCTCAACCAACGCGAAAACAGAACATAGCATCTGACAGCAGCTTCGACACATATTCAAAGGCAGCATCCCACAATTACCTTCTCAGGACAATCAATGGGAATGAATATTTAAAGTGGACTCCAATCCACCTTTCATCTCATGTGGACCACTCTTCCAGATTCTGAGATGGAATCTTAAGATGAGTGATTCCCAGGAACGAACATCTATTCCCCGCCAAAAAATAGAGAAACAAGAGTCAAGAGAGAATCACGAGTTTTTAATTTGTGGAGGTACCAGCAAAAGGACAATGGAATTCTCTCTCGCAGCAGGACAACAGGCCTGTCAACAGAAAACAAATAGACAATATATAATACGCAAAAAAAATCAATAAATTAATAACCCCAACACGAGGGCAAAAAGAATCCAACGTCTTTAGTGCAGCCAAAGGCCAAACATAGTTTGTCGTTGAGGCTCGTGTGTGCAATGTTTATGAGCATGATGGTTGTTGGGAAGAAGCTATTCTTGAACCTGGTAGTCACAGACTCCCAAAACCTTTGTCCCAATGACAGGAGCAAAATAAGAGTGTGGCCAGGATAGTGTGGGCCTTTAGTCAGAAAGTAGTTCATCTGTGGGAACTCATTGCCGCAGAGGGCTGTGGAGGCCAAGTTAGTGGATATTTTTAAGGCAGAGATAGACAAGTTCTTGATGTGAATGGGTGTCAAGGGTTATGGGGAGAAGGCAGGAAAATGGGATTAGGTGGCAGAGATCAGCCATGATTGAATGGCGGAGTAGACTCAATGGGCCGAATGGCCTAATTCCACTCCTCTAACTTGTGGACTTGTCTTTGATGATGCTGGCTGCACTTTTGAGGGGGAAAATGTGTAGGTTTTAAGGAAAGACTAGGGAAAGTAGGGCAATATAAATAGCCCATCAGGAGACTGCAAACACTCGATAAGCTACTGTAGATTGTTTACTTCTGAGATATAAAAAGTTCTGTGTCTCCACAATAAGGGACCAAAACAGTGAGGTCCAAATTCACAGGAGATTGGACTAATTTACTGCTTGGATCGCCTTGTTTTCAAAATACCCACATTAAAGCCACATGCTCCACGTACTCCATTAATAATTTACTGATCATGAATGCACATGTTACATTTAAATTAAGAATTTCATGCCTCAGTATCCTTCACCTGCAGTGCAGGGAATAACATTCTTACCTTTAGATTAGACATGGGCGGCACGGTGGTGCAGCGGTAGAGTTGCTGCCTTGCAGCGCCAGAGGCCCGGGTTTGATCCCGACTACGGATGCTGTCTATACGGAGTTTGTACGTTCTCCCCATGACTTGTGTGGGTTTTCTCCGAGATCTTGTGTTTCCTCCCACACTCCAAGGAAGTACAGGTTTGTAGGTTACTTGGCTTGGTGTAAATGCAATATTGTCCCGGGTGTGTGTAGGGTAGTGTTAGTGTCCGTTGGCACGGACTCGGTGGGCCAAAGGGCTTGTTTCCGCGCTGTACCTCTAGACTAATCTAAACTGGACGTTCTGGGTTCAAGTCCTAACCTAACTCTAGGGCTCAAAAGAACACAAAGTGCTGGAGTAACTCAACAGGTCAGGCAGCATCTCTGGAGGACATGGATAACTGACATTTCGGGTCAAGAACCATCTTTAGTGGGGGGGGGGGGTGAAAGAGAGAGGAAAGCTGGCAATGGGGAGAGGCAGGACAAAGTTGGCAAGTAATAGGTCGACACAAGTGAGGAGAGTTTTTTGATAGGCAGATAGTTGGAACAAAGTCCAGAGAGGAGAACAGTAGGTATGAGACAGGTTTGGAGCGCCGCAGATTGTAAGGCACCATGCCCGTTGATGTTTTCATCGATGATTATGATGATGATGAGATTGTGAAGCCAGGGGGGAGGAAAGTGGTAGGAGGGGAGGGGGGGAGAAAGGGGATGGAGGGGAGAAATTGATGGGAATCCAGGTGAGGCACAGGGGAGGGAAGGTTGGGGGGGGGGGGAAGAGAGGGGTGTGATGGGAGATGAAGAGGGGTTTAGTTAGAGGTTACCTAAATTGGAGAATTCAATGCTCATGTTGTAAGCAACCCATTCGGAGTATGAGCACAAAGTCGTGAGAGATTCACCAGAACCTATGGAGGTCTTGCACTGACAAAGGTGTCACCGTTCAGAAGAGGCATTAAAACAGAAGCCAAGTGGGTGTAAGAAGGATCTTTAGGGGGGAAAAACCCCATGGAGTTATTCCCAGTAGCCTGGTCAATATCTAACCCTAACTCTCAACCTAGTTTGTGCAGTTTACCTGATCATAACATCAGAGCAAGCTTGCAGTGCACGTATAGCCTGATTGCCCTTTGTATTTCCTACTTTACAATTGTAACCAGTCTTCAAAATTGAAGCACTATTGGACTGCCATGAAAGAAACCAAAGGCAACAAAAAAGTACGTCCTTTTTGAAAACAAAATCCATTTTCCACTTCACAATCAATAAAGCTTCAATAGCACAAAACAACAACAATATTCTCCACTGCCTGCATCAAAATAAAAGATCAAAAGTAGTCTGTACCCAAGATTTCTTTAGAATTGCATGAAAGCAGGTGGCTCGTGTTAGGTCCCAAATGCAGGACTCTTCAGATAAGTGACTTCGCTTTACAAGATGTTCAAAGGAATGTCTTTCTCGCTTTCATCATAGCACAGGTTCACGGTCATAACCCCCAGACTACATCTAAAAGCAACCTGTTTGATGTTGGCTGTGCAATGGCGGGCACATCTCGAGGAGATCACAGCGTGCCCTTTGGCGTTTTGAGAAATGTATAATGAAACAGACAGTAAAGCAAGAGGGGCCTTCGCCCTCATGTGCCAACTGCATTGTGTCCCCATGTCTTAAACTCCGGCCTAGGGGGCAAGATGGGGAAGTTACAGGAAAATTGGCCGTGTTATCGAGAGGAAGGAGAAATGCTTTGGACTGAAGGAGTATGTAGCAGTGCCCGTCCAGCTGAGTTACTCCAGCATTTTGTGTCTTTCTTCGGTTTAAACCAGCATCTGCAGTTCTTTCCCACACGATAGTCTGGTCAGTTGGGTGGGAAAAAAAATGTAATCCAGGCAAGTGTGTGGAATTGCATTTTGGGGAGAGGCAACAGGTTAAAGGGATTCAACAATAAATGGGAGAACATTGATGGGGGAAGATCTAATGGGCCTTGCAGTGGTTGTCTACAGATCTTCAAAGGTTAACAGCACAGATCACAAAGGTGGCTCAAATACATAAGAGATGCTATCTTCTGAAAGCCAAGGCATACAACAATCAATGGGAAACCGCAGACAACAATAGTTGTGCAGGTTGGAACTCTATTCCCTGGAGCACAGGAGGATGGGTGGGATGATCTTACAGAGGAGTATAAAATCATCAGAGGAATAGATCGGGTGGATACACAGAGTCTCTTTTGCCCAGAGTTGGGGAATCAAGAACTAGAGGGCATAGGTTTAAGGTGCAAGGTGAGGGGGAGAACATTTTATAGGAATCTGAGGGGTAACTTTTTCATGCAAAGGGTGGCAGGTGTCTGGAACGAGCTGCCAGAGGAGGTCGGTGAGGTAGGGCCCGATATAGTAAATAGGAAGGTCCTTATGTAGAGGATGAAAAACCATGGAACATAGGTTTAAAATCATTCAAAGAATGATTAGAGAGCAAATAAAGGAAAAAAATTGTATTGATAGTATGATAAACGGTATTGATAGTATGGAACTCATTTCCTGAAAGAAAGGTAACCGCAGATGCCCTGTTCACATTGACACTATTATTAAAGAGCAGGTTGGCAGGTTTCTAGTCTGCAGATCCAACCAGGTTCAGAAGTTCATTAGTTATAGGAGCCATTCGGCCCATCAAGTCTACATGGCTGATCTATTTTTCCCTCTCAACCCCATTCTCCTCCCTTCTCCCCCATAACCCCTGACCCCCGTACCAATCAAGAACAAGGTTGGATTATCCTAGGTAGCTCTTCTCCAACCAGCACAGGCATAATGGGTTGAATGGCCTTGTGCATTGTAAATGTTCTGTGATTCTATGACTACCTCTTGTGAATTTGATCCCATGGATGGCTTCATCCATTTATCTTTAACTAAGTGCTTGCATTTATTTGGATTAAGATTCCAATTGATGGTAAGTGCAAATGCAAAGAATCCATATAATAGAACTGAATGGGATCGAGAAGTCACATCCCTCACGTAGCTCAAATCAAGTCCTCTCAACCTTCAACTTAATTTCTTAGCCACAAAGGACAAATAATCTCTGCAACCAAACAGAAATCCAATGGGCCAAACCCCATCGTCATTGCATGTCCTTTTCTCATTCAATTTGGTCTCATTGAACTCCGATACCTACCGGTAGCAGGTACCTACCAGCATAAAGAATTGCAAATCGGTTCCAGTCATTCCCAGCATAAGGAATTGCAAAGGACCAAAGCCAAATCTATTTGCTCCCGTTTTACAGAGAATCAGCATCCAATCCTGATCCTTCAGAAGCACTCAGTTAAATCAGCAGCTTGAAGCTCACAGTCACTTCAATTCCCATACAGTCTTCCCCGAATCCAATGACGAGGTTTGTGAACACTCGGCACATTGGCTACAACCCATCCCACATTATTCACAGGGCAACACCTTTTCCAAAAGGCTAATCCAGTGTTTTCCAAAATATGCTTTTGTGTTTTCTGGTGTTTGTGCTCAGATTGAAGCATCAAACAGATGATTAAAAGGACTGCACAATAAGGATTTGCCGATTGATCATTTTTATCCGCAGTGTATAAAAATCTTGAAAATGTCCTGTCAAACTCAATTACGGGGTTATCAGCATTCAACAGAAGCACAAAGACCAAAACGAAAACCAATTACTGAACCGCTCTTGGTTAAAAACTTGGTGTAGACTCCTTCTCCACCAGGTCACTCCAGAAGCTCTAGAATACTGGTGAGGCACAGAGAGGCTTCCGATAGCCACGTGTTCGTAGTAAACATGGTACTGGACGCAAGACACAAAGCGCTGGAGTAACTCAGCGGGTCAGGCAGCATCTCTGGTGAATGTGGATAGGTGACGTTTCAGATCAGGATCCTTCTTCAGAGTGAAGACTGCAAGGAAGGGTCCCAACCCGAACCGTCACCTACCCATGTTCTCCAGAGATACTGCTTGACCCGCAGAGTTACTCCAGCACTTTGTGTCCTTTTGTGTAAACCAGCATCTGCAGTTCTTTGCTTCCACTGGATGCAAGAGATGGTTGGAGGGGAATGCTGGCTTGGAATACAATGGAAGTGAATCCTGCTTTCTTATCCCACTTTTCTCTGCAGCCACCCCTACGGGCAACCAGGGAAGGCTGATTAAGTTCTCTCTCTTTATTAATGCCTCAAGTTCATGCTTCTTTCAACAGCGTCAATTCATCCCAGGCTAGGAGGCAATATTTAACAAATACTTCACAAATATCTGTCCCTTAAATAGAGAATCAAATTGTTGCACACAAGATAGGTGACTACACCATCAGGGTTTACCACTCAAACACTGGCCCTTGCAACTCACACAGCGGCATACAGTGGCGCAGCAATAGAGTCACTGCCCTGTCTGTACGGAGCTTGTACATTCACCCCGAGACCGAGTAGCTTTTCTCCGGTTTCCTCCCACGCTCCAAAGATGTGCACATTTGTTGGTTAATTGGTTTCGATAAAATTGTAAATTGTCTCTAGTGTGTAGGATAGTGCGAGTGTACGGGGTGTTTGCTGGTCGGTGTGGACTCAGTGGGCCGAAAGGCCTGTTTCCGTGCTGTATCTCTAAACTAAACTAAAACTATAATGACCGCTCTGCTGGAACCTTAGCTGCTGCTCTTTTAAATCTCCTTTGCTTCTCCTGTTTACAGCTCCACAATCTCCGTGAAGCCGACAAGCCCTTACCTTAACTGCTAACTCAATTTATTTTTCAAAAGCTTACCAAAGAAAATACCAACTTGCAATGCAGTGGAGCTATTCACAACGCGCATTACCTTGCATTACGCACTTGAAAACAAAAGTGTTTCATTATGTTAGCAAATGCAACAGGCATCTTGTGTTCAGCACAAACCCAATACAATAACAACCAGAGTATGTGATTTAAGCATTGATTGTGGAGTCAGTACTGTGCAGGATAAGGATTTAAAACTTCCCGGCTCACTTCTGAATTGTCCCATTCTATCGACACCTCGCGCTGCCTCAGCAAGGCCTGCAGCATAATCAAGGACAATAGACAATATGTGCAGGAGTAGGCCATTCGGCCCTTCGAGCCAGCACCGCCATTCAATTATGATCATGGCTGATCATCCCCAATCAGTACCCCGTTCCTGCCTTCTCCCCATATCCCCTGACTCCGCTATTTTTAAGAGCCCATCTAGCTCTCTCTTGAAAGCATCCAGAGAACCTGCCTCCACCGCCCTCTGAGGATGAGTCGCACCCTGGCCACTCCTCCCCTCTCCCATCAGGCGTAAGGTATAGAAATATGAAAATGCACACCTCCATTTTCAGGGAGAGTTTCTACCCAGCTGTTGTCAAGCAACTGAACCACACTACCACAACTAGAGAGCAGTGCTGAACTACTATCTACCTCAATGAGACCCTC
>CM075985.1:5515738-5573238 GCA_038087875.1 Malacoraja senta
ACGTGACAATAAACTAAAACTGAACCGAACGGATACATTTCACATCAGCTCAAGGAGAGAAGAAACAGCTTTGCATCTCGTCAGGGACACGACGCCTCTGACAGAGCAGGCCTCCCCTGGTACTGTTTCGAGGTGTCGGCCTAGATTTCATGTTTAAGCCTTTGGAATGGGACTTGAATCTTCACGCACCGAGATGGGAATTGTACCAACCGAGTGAGCGAAGGCGGGCAGAGTAGAGAATCAATTTCACGAGGGGACTTGAAAGCAGAAACGTTTTGCTTGACAAGGCATCAGGAAAAGCAGACGCATCGCAGTGCGCAACACTTCCAACAGTTTGGTGCTCAAAGTAAAAGTAAATACAGTTTAACAGACAGGAGAACGGCAAAGCCTTCATGAGTCTGGCTTCTCCACTGCTCTTGGCACCACTGTGACTTGGGAAGGGAAAAGAGAAGCAGCAGAAATACGACATGGACACCAAGTGCTGGAGTAACTCAGCGGGACAGGCAGCATCCCTGGAGAGAAGGGATGGGTGACATTTCAGGTCGAGACCCTCGACCCGAAACGTCGCCCATTCCTTCGCTCCAGAGATGCTGCCTGTCCCGCTGAGTTTACTCCAGCACTTGGTGTCTATCTGCGGGTTTAAACCAGCATCTGCAGCCCCTTCCTGCCACACGAGCCGAAGAGGGGTTCGCCTTGACACTGAAATTAATTCCAAGCAGAATGAATCAAAGCGACGAGAGAGGGGAAGAGTTGCAGCCCATCATTTGTCCCAGGATGAGTAACTGTCTTTGGCGATGGAATGAAAATTGAAGGGAAACAGCAAAATATCTGCTTGGAATTCCATGAATCCATTCCAGTATAACAGGCAGGACTCGCCAATTCCAATCCGAAATATTCCGAAGGTTTTAGTCATCGGTTTTTTCACTGCCATTGTCCGGTTAACTGAACGTTTTCACCCCATAGGATTGCATTTATATAGCGCCTTTCAAACACCACAAAGCACTGTGGCCAATGTTGTATCCCAGATTCAGACACTGCAGAAGTGTAGGAAATACAGCTGCCTATTTGCACACCACAAGGTCCCTGCATTGTTCCATTATAATGGCTAGATGATAATGGTTAGGAGGGAGAGATAGATCAGCCATGATTGAATGGCTGAGTAGACATGATGGGCCGAATGGCCTAATTCTGCTCCTATCACTCATGAATATATATATTTATGACTATCTGTATCATGCAATTAATTTCCACCTTGACACCAGGCATAGTTCCCCTGGACAAGCTATGTTTAATGTCTCATCCAAAAGACATCTTAAATGGTGGGCATTCTCTCAGTATTGTCATGAATGTCAACATTTGTATGCTCAGGTCTGTGGAGTAGTACTCGAACTGAGGAGAGATTATCATACCAAATGTGCCACAGTTAACGCTCCAACCACAGTTTTATTTACTAACAAATCAAAAGCAATGAAGAAAGCAGTGTTCGTATTAATGCTTCATAGATGTTTCTACTCATTTGCTCACAGTAGCTGTCAAGAGATTAATTTTCAACTCTGAAACTTGAATAATCACAAATACACAGAGCAATATAGCACAGAATATTCTGCCCACATTGTCCATGTTGACCAAATTGATGTACTGAAATAGTCCCGTTTGCCTACATTTGGCCCATTCCACTCTAAAACCTTCCTATCCATACAACTGTACAAATGTCTTTTAAATCCCTTTAATCCATAACTATGTTACAATTTCTTTGATTTGCTGAAAGGTAGAAAAGAATCATATGGTAATAACCTGGGCAGGATTCGAAGTTTTTTTTTTGTGTGTCAGCTAATTGACCTACAAACCTGTTCGTCTTTGGATTGTGGGAGGAAACCAAAGATCTCGGAGAAAACCCACGCAGGTCACGGGGAGAACGTACAAACTCCGTACAGACAGCACCGATGGTTGGGATTGAACCCGGGTCTCTGGCGCTGAAAGGCAGTAGCTCTACGGCTGCGCCACCGTGCCGCCCATAAAATTGTCAGTGAGATCATTTGGGTTGCCTCTATATTATAATAATAATAATAATAATGGATTTTATTTACGGGCGCCTTATACCGAGGTCTCAAGGACACCATACAGAGATTTATAGAAAACATATAATCAGAATAAAAATAAAAAAAAGGTTATAAAGACCAATACATAAATCAGGGACAGAATTCCTTCCAAAACACAAAAAAAAGAAAATCAGAAGCACAATTTGAGGAGAGAGCAGCGGCAATTTAACGCCAGCGTCCACTCTCCCCTCCGACCGCCATCTTGAACACAGACTAACAAATACAATTACAAACAATTACATACAAAAATCATCCCCCCACAATGATTTCCACTGTGGGGGAAGGCACAATGTCCAGTCCCCAGCCCCAGTTCACCCAAAAAAAAGTCAGGCCAAATAATTATAAGGGATATTATAAGGGATAAGGTCTTTCCTTCCCAGGTACGACAGAGGTTCACCTGCATCTCCTCCAACCTTATCTATTTCATCCGCTGCTCTAGATGCCAGCTGATCTACATCGGTGAGACCAAGCGGAGGCTTGGCGATCGTTTCGCCGAACACCTCCGGTCGGTCCGCAATAACCAACCTGAGCTCCCGGTGGCTCAGCACTTCAACTCCCCCTCCCATTCTGTATCTGACCTCTCTGTCCTGGGTCTCCTCCATGGCCACAGCGAGCAACACCGTAAATTGGAGGAAATGCACCTCATATTCCGCTTGGGCAGTCTACATCGTGGGGGCTTGAACATTGAATTCTCCCAAATCTGCTAGCCCTTGCTGTCCCCTCCCCTTCATCAGCCCTCTGGTTGTCTCCTCCCCTCCCCCAGCCCTCAGGCTCCTCCTCCGCCTTTTTCCTTTTTTCCTTTCTTCCCCCCACCCGCTATCAGTCTGAAGAAGGGTTTCGGCCCGAAACGTTGCCTATTTCCTTCGCTCCATAGATGCTGCTGCACCCGCTGAGTTTCTCCAGCATTTTTGTGTACCAGGTATTTCCTTCAGCTTGCCTGGAAGCCCCTGTGAATGGGGATGCAGCAGGCATGTAAAGTATCGAATTATTCTTATAATGAGGCTCGTACAACGACGTAATCGGAGTCTGTCTTTATTTAGCAACTCACTACAGCAGCTGCCTCGTGCTGCACCCCCAGGCCCTGCTGCTAGGCCTCTCTCCAGTTACGCCCACAGCCCCACCTTCAGGCCGGATGCTGTCACTGCAGCCTGACCACTGGCAGCAGAATAAAGGCATTCCTTACTCTATTATTCCATAATACCACATCTCCCTTTCTTTGAGAACAAAGGGTGGACTACCTTTGTCTCTGCAGGTCTTAAGGGGTTTATTCTGCCCTTTTGCTGAAAGACCTGTCCCTGATCAAACAAATCAATAAATCACCAATCAAGTCTCTGCGGCTTTCTAACCTCTCTCCCACACCTGGTCCGCACAGTCTCTGTGGTGGGGCCCTCTCTGCCGGGTGATGTTGTCACTGGTGGAGCTGGCTCTGGTGTAGGTGAATCTTCTCCCACCGGTGGCTCATCAGCATCGACTACCCCACTGTTGGTCTGCAGCGGCACCAAGTGATGCCGGTTCCTCCTCAGTGTGCCCTGAGGCACCTGGACGATATAAGAGCGAGGGGTGTTGTGTGTAGATAGCACTGTGCCCTGGACTCGTGCATCGGTGATCCACACATCCTCCCCAGGTACGAGTGGCTCCAGGTTTCTCGCTCCATGCCTCTTGTCGAAGGATCTTGCGTCGTTCCTCCTCTTCTCCCTTTCTTTGGCCCCCAGCGCGTTGTAGTCAGGCAAAACTGGATTCAGCAGGGTTGGAAGGGCAGGAACTGTAGTGCGGAGGCGGCGCCCCATCAACAGCTCGGCCGGGCTATAGCCGTTCTGTAGAGGGGTTGCTCTGTAGGCCAGCAATGCAAGATATGGGTCTGATGCCTTTGTTAGCAGGTTTTTCACGGTTTGTACAGCGCGTTCCGCCTCCCCATTGCTCTGAGGAAACTTGGGGCTGCTCGTGATGTGCACAAAGCCATACTCTGCTGCAAAGGCTTTAAAGTGGCTACCTGAGAACTGGGGCCCATTGTCACTTTTAAGAAATTCCCCAATTCCATGACGACAAAACATGGATTTCAGGTGCACCACCACATCTGTGGACCTTGTGTGTGTCAGCAGCGCAACTTCCACATACCTTGAGAAATAATCTACTACTAGTAGATAAGTCTTGTTTTTCAGCGTGAACAGGTCAGCTCCCAAGGTTTGCCAAGGCCTGTCTGGCATCTCCGTTGGCATCAGCTGCTCTTTGACGTTCCTTCTCTCTTGGATGCAGGTTCTACATTTCAGCACCATGTCATTCAGCTGGCTGCTGAGTCCTGGCCACCATACCGTCTGTTTGGCCCGTCCCCTGCACTTTGTCACCCCCAGGTGTCCCTCATGTAGTCTCTGCAGCACATCACCTTGTAAGGCTGTTGGGATGACGAGTCTCGTGCCCCGCAGCAGCAGCCCATCGTGCACAGTCAGCACTGCTCTATCAGCCCAGTAATGTCTCAGCACTCCCTGCAGTTGGCTTTTGTCGGGCCACCCGTCTGTGCAGTACTCCATCAGTGCAGAGCATGTGCTGTCTGCCTTCAGGTGCTCACGTAGGCTGCTCAGATAATCTCCACTGACAGGAATGTTGCTGATGACAGAGTCTACATAGATGTTGGTGTCCTCTAATAGGCTTATGTCTGTGTGTGCTCTTGCGGCTCTCAGAGGAGCACGAGATAAGGTGTCGGCTGTCCACAGGCTTTTGCCAGGGACATGATTGACTGTATAGTTGTACCTCATGAGTCTCATCCTAAATCTTTGGATTCTTGGTGGGAGGTCATCCAAAGCTTTCCTTCCCAGCAGACTCACCAACGGCTTATGGTCAGTTTCCAGCTCGAATGGTCTTCCCAGGATGAAACAGCTGAACCTTTCACATGCCCACGTTGCAGCCAATGCCTCCTTCTCTACTTGAGCATAGCGCTGCTCTGTTGGCGTCATTGACCTGGACGCATATGCCACAGGTGACCACATGGCATCGCTCTTCTGCAGCAGGACTGCCCCCAGGCCAAAGGAAGAAGCATCAGCAGAGATCTTTAAAGCACTGTTTGGGTTGTATAATGTGAGCACTGGTGTGGATGACAGCTCTGTTTTTAACTGATCAAAGGCGGCCTGCTGCTCTGTCCCCCAGTACCAGTGGTTCTTATTGGACAGCAGGTCTCGTAGCACTTTGTCTTTTTCAGCCAGGTTAGGCAAGAAGCGGCCCAGCTGATTGACCATGCCCAGAAAACTCCTGAGTTCGCTGACATTTTTGGGTGCATCCATCTCTTGTACTGCTCTCGTCTTCTCTGGATCTGGCTTCACTCCATCTGCTGAAATCACATGACCCAGGAATCTGACTGTGTGGCGTGTGAGCTCACATTTGTCCATGTTGAGCGTAATGCCGGCCTTTTGTGCCTTCTTTAGCACCGCATGTAGCCGCACATCATGCTCCTCCTGCGTCTGTCCCCAGACCAGGATGTCGTCCATGTGACACAGTACCCCCTCCAGGCCACCGGTCACTTCTGTCACCATCATCCTTTGAAAGTGCTCGGGGGCTGATGCTATGCCAAAGGGTAGACGGTTAAAATAGTAGCGCCCATAAGGCGTGATGAAGGTGGTGTATTTGGCAGACTCTTTTGTCAATGGTACTTGCCAAAAGCCCATGTTGGCATCTAATTTGCTGAAGACTGTTGCGCCAGCTAGCATGCCCAGAGTGTGCTCGACAGAAGGCAGGATAAACTTTTCTCTGCATACTGATTCATTCATCATTGTGAAATCCACACAAATGCGAACATCACCTGCTTTTTTCCGCACCACCACCATCCCGGTACACCAATCAGTCGGCTCCTCAATCTTGGTGATTACGCCCATCTTCTCCATACGGTCTATCTCCTCCTTCACTTTTCCCATAAGCGGCAGAGGGACTCTGCGTGGTGTGTGGAGAGAGAAGGGCACAGCCTCTGGCTTTAATTTAATTGAGTATGGCCTCAGAACAAGACCCAAGCCGCTACACAGCTTCGGATATTGTTGTTTCATTGATTCCATGGTGATGCTGTCAACCCTGCACACAAGCTGAAGCTGTTCTATGGCAGGCCTTCCCAACAGTGCAGTGTGCAGGTCTTTTACTACATAAATGTTCTCTATGGCTGTCTTTTTGCCTCTGCGCAGTGTTTCTCTGGCTACACCTAGGACAGAGAGTGCATTGCCCCCTGGCCCAAACAACGGGCGTGTCGGCACTGCCAGGCGCTTCACATCATGCCCCCCTGTAATGTCATGGTACACCTCGGCTGGCATGGCGGTGACATCAGCACCAGTGTCTATTTTAAAGCACACTTTTTTTTGTCTCACTTGTAGCTGCACCGTCCACGGGTCTTTTCCAGCATCCACGGCTCCCAGGAAAAAGCTCTCTTCTTCCTCTGTAGTGACAGCATTCAGAGATTTTGCACTGTTTCTGCACACTTTGCCATAATGTCCCTTTTTGCCACAGTTGTGACACACAGCATCTTTAGCAGGGCATTCCCATTTTCCATGCGAGGGCATTTTTTCACATCTATAACAGGCCTTTGAACCTGGCTGTGGCCGTATATTAAGTTTATTTTTGCCTGGTGTTTGTGCTTGTGGCTGAGGCTTTGAGGGAAATTTGGGTTTTCTGTAGCTTTTAGCATGCACAGCATCAACATTTGAGCACTTGCTAGCACCGCCATTTTCTCCTCTTAAGTCAGACCGCTGTCGTCTAACTTCTTCAGACTGCCTTGTCTTTGTTATCGCAGTTCCAAGGGTTAGGTCTCTGTCTAGCTGTAGCTTTTCTGACAATGAGACGTTTCTCAGCCCGACCACTAACCTGTCGCGGATCAGCTCGTTCTGTAACTGTCCATAGTTGCAGTGTTCAGCTAATCCGTATAGAGCAGTGATGAAGGAATCCACCGTTTCTTCTGGCAGTTGCACATGCTGATTGAACTTGGCTCTTTCGTAGATTACATTCTTTTTAGGCACAAAAAATGCATCAAAGCCAGCCTTAACATCCGTGTACACCTTCCTCTCATCTGCAGTTAGCGTTAGCCCCTTTAGCACATCTTCGGCTTCATCACCCATGCAGTACACTAACGTGTTCACCTGGTTTACTTCCGACGTTGCGTTTAAGTTGCTTGCAAGCCGAAAGCGGTCGAATCTCCTGATCCAACGCTCCCATTCTTGAGGCTTGGTAAAATCGAATGGCTCTGGAGGTTGTATTGTGAACGTAGCAGTTGGTGTAGGTTGCGCCATATCTGCCAGCTCATCTCACCTTTCTCCGCCAAAACGATACACTTTCCTCTTCTTCTTTTTTTTTTTCGCTTACAAGTATCCCGTTTCTGACACCATATCGAATTATTCTTATAATGAGGCTCGTACAACGACGTAATCGGAGTCTGTCTTTATTTAGCAACTCACTACAGCAGCTGCCTCGTGCTGCATCCCCAGGCCCTGCTGCTAGGCCTCTCTCCGGTTACGCCCACAGCCCCACCTTCAGGCCGGATGCTGTCACTGCAGCCTGACCACTGGCAGCAGAATAAAGGCATTCCTTACTCTATTATTCCATAATACCACATAAAGTAAGCTGTGTGCTATGTGCCACAAGTTAAGCAGCCTTTGATAATCACTCCCGCATTTTAAAATAGCCTGCTTTCAGTTTCTGTATTCTCCATTGCAGGCCACCTAAATGGGATCCCTTGTCCCCAGTGTCACTGCAAATGTAAAGCAGTGCCGTTGGATTAGACTCCTGTTGGCACGGAGTAGTATTGATGAATTTGCCTGTGGCAACAAAATTAACTGCCTGGATGACTTTAGTAGTGCAGCCTATCAATCCCCATTCTATTCTTACACAACAGTTGTATGTTCATCGATTGTGTTCCTCCGTTTTTCTGCTGGGTTCACAAAGGCTTCAGACTGTTTATTAAAACATATTTTTTAAATCTACGCACTCGGAAAGGAATCACGTGTCCCTGGCTCTTGCAATGATTTCCCCCTGACCTGTTCCACCCTCAATCCGCCACATACCTACCTCCCCGCCATGTTTCAGTCATGGGTACTCGTCCCAACACATTCCAATTTTGCCTCAGAAGCCTCATTTCATTCAGGAAAACAGGCTTATAAATTGACAGCATGGAGGAGTCCTTCTTTCTATCCCTGCATCACACAAACTCCCTTCTTCTCTCTAACCTCTTCCACTTCTTATACAACATAGAACTATACAGACACAAAAGGTCAGAGTAACTCAGCGGGACAGGCAGCATCTCTGGAGAGAAGGAATGGGTCACCCATTCCTTCTCTCCAGAGATGCTGCCTGTCCCGCTGAGTTACTCCAGCATTTTGTGTCTACCTTCGGTTCAAACCAGCATCTGCAGTTCCTTCCTACACATAGATATAACCAGTTCACGTTCAAGTACAGTAGATAGAGAAACAGCGTGCAGAATATAATTCTCAGCATTGTAGCACATCAGTTCCTTAGACAAAGTGCAATGTCCGCAATGTGGTAGAAGTGAACCAAATAGTACCCTAGCTTATGGAAAGACCATCAGGGAGTTGAATAACAGAGGGGAAGAAGCTGTTCCAGAGTCTGGTGGTGCGCACATTCAAGCTTCTGTACCTTCTGCCAGATGGGAGCAAGGCGAAGATGGAATGACCTGGGTGGGACAAGTCTTTGATTATGTTGGCTGCTTCTGTGAGGCAGCATGGTGTAGATGGACTAGATGGTGCTCTGTGTGATGGACTCAGCTACACCACAATTCTCTGCAATCGATTGTGGTCTTTGGTCGAGCTATTCCCAAACCCAGCCGTGTTGCAAATCGACAGCATGGCTTCCATGGTGCACCTGTAGAAGTTTGTAAGAGTCGCTGGAGACACGCCAAATTCCCTCCGTCTCCTCAGAGAAGTAGAGGCAGTGGTGTGCCTTCCACGCAGTTGCATCAATGTGGTTGGCCCACGACAGATCTTTGGCCAACGTCAAGGAACTTAAAGCTCCATCACGTCACCTCTCAACCTCCAACGCTCCAGAGAAAACAATTCAAGTTTGTTCAACCTCTCCTTAGAGCTAGTATGCTCTAATACAGGCATCATTCGGGTAAACCTCTTCTGTTCTTCTCCAAAGCCTCCACATCCTTCCTGTAATGGGATGACCAGAGCTCCAAACGCCGCCGAACCAAAGTCCTATTAAGTTGCATCATGACTTCCTAACTCTCATACTCAATGCCCCGACTAATGAAGGCAAGCTTACCGTACACGTTCTTTATCACTCCATCTGCTTGTGTTGCCACCTTTGGGGAGCAATGGACCTGGATGTCAGGATCCATCCAAATACCAATGCTGTTAAGGGTCTTGCCATTAACTGTAAATTTTCCACTTATTTTGGAACTCCCAAATTGCAACATCTTATCCTTGCTCACATTAAACTTCATTTTCCATTTCTCAGCCCATTTCTGTAGCTGATATATATGCCGCTGTATATTTTGACAGCCTTCGTCACAGTCTGCAACTCCACCAATTTTGGCGTTGTTTGCAAACTAAAGGTTCTGTCCCACGGGTTTGTGGTCATTGGCGGTGAAGCGCGGCGTCGCCGGAAGAGGGAACCGCACGGCAACCACGAGAGCGCCGCACGGACGCTGCGCGGGGGCCGAGTGATCTCCGTACGGCCGGTTCCACGAGCTTGCAGCGTCGGGTGATGACGTCATCGCGCAACGCGACGCGCTACGCGATGACGTCTTTCGGATCGCGGAGGCTGTGGCGGCGGCCGTGCCGCACACGTGCCTCACTGGCGGCGGCTGTGGCGGTGAAAGTTTGACTCACGGCGCTCGTGCCGCACTGGCGGCGGCTGTGGCGGTGACCGTGCCGCACTGGCGGCGGCTGTGCGGTAGGAACATATTTTTGGACAGTGTTGGGTTTTTTTTAGCACCGTGCGGTGTTGGGACCAACGCCGCACGGCCCTGGCACTGTGCGTTTGACCGAGCCCGCGGTCTCTGGCGGCCCAGGAGTGGTAGATAGTTCCTGTTTCGCCCCAATGACCGCAGACTCATGAGACAGGCCTTTTAACCAACCCAGCAACCTGAAACATTGACTCTATTTCTCCCGAAATGGATACTATCCACTTGGTGGTGTAATTCCGGCATTTACGATAGAGTCTGCAGCGGTAGAGTTGTTACCATACAGCGCTTGCAGAGCCAGAGACCCGGGTTCGACCCCGACCACGGATGCCACCTGTACGGAGTTTGTACGTTCTCCCCGTGACCGTGTTGGTTTACTCCGAGATCTTCGGTTTCCTCCCACACTCCAAAGACGTACAGGTTTGTAAGTTAATTGGCTTGGTATAAATGTAAATTGTCCCTCTTGTGGGTCGGATAGTGTTAATGTGCGGGGATCGCTGGGCGGTGCAGACTCGGTGGGCTGAAGGGCGTGTTTCTGTGATGTATCACTAAACTACTGAACTTATTTGTAACCATTTCAGAACCCTCACCCTCCAAACGCCTGTACAATCTTGCACTCCTCTAGCTGGCATTTACCTGCCCCTCACCAAGTATCAGGCAACATTAATTTTCAGACTACTGTGCATCGAAGGAGCTAACTGGATTTTAATACTAACTTTGCAGACAGCAGCAGTTTCAAAGTCGTCATTCAGAAACATGGATGGGAGTTAGGGTGGGCGCCCACCACAAGATTGGGTGGGCGGCACGACTCACGTCGCAGCGGCCTCTGCAGTCTGTCTGTCTTTTTTATTTTTTTTTGTTTCGTTTGAGTTTTGTTTATAGTGTTTTTTTAACTGGGTATGTGTGGGGGGGCAGGGGGTGGGGGTTGGGGGGGTAGGGTGGGGGAAACTTTTAACATCTTTTCCCTGCACGGGAGACCAGACCTTTCTCAGTCGGGTCACTGTTGTCGTTGGGGCCTAGCACCGTGGAGCGGCCTCCAACCGGAACGACCTGGGGCTCCAGTCGCGGAGCCTGCGGACTTACTCACCATCGCGGAGCTGGCCGAGTTCGGAACGGGAGGAGCTGTGGTGGCACGCGGCTGCGGCCCGACCCCGGAGATTCGGAGGCTCCAGCCGCCGGCCCGGTGGACGGTGACATCGGGAGCTCGCGGGTCCCTGGTGGGAGACCGCTTTTCGGAGCTCCCGCAACGGCGACTTCTCCCGTCCGAGTTGCGGGGTTGAAGATGACCTGGAGCGGGGCCTTACATCGCCCGGCGCGGCTTTAAATGGCCGCTGGACTTGCTAGCGCCCGCCGGGGGCTCCAACATCAAGACCTGGAGCGTGGCCTTGCATCGCCCGGCGCGGCTTTAATGGCCGCGGGACATATTTACCATCGCCCGCCGGAGGCTTTGACTTTGATATCGGTAGGAGAATGTGGAGTGCAGGGGAGAGATAAGACTTTGCCTTCCATCACAGTGAGGAGGAGATTCACTGTGATGGATGTTTGTGTAAATTGTGTTGTGTCTTGGTTCTTTTCTTGTTGTATGACTGCAGAAACCAAATTTCGTTTGAACTTCATTTGAGGTTCAAATGACAATAAACGGTATTGTATTGTATTGTGTTGTATTGTATTGTATTGTATTGTTAGCCTTGGTGAAAACCACAGATGGATTGTGTGGCAAACGCAAATGCGTCAAGATGCCCTGCAAACTTATGGATGCCTACACCAATTAACTGGTGAGGGGATCATGAGAAAGTGGGAACAACTCTAGCCATGGGTCTTGCTTGCCAAGTGTTAAAATACCTCACTGGAATTAATAGGGCCTGTGGGTATAACATTCACTGCAATAAAAAGCATGCTGGCCCAACTAGTCAGGAAGGAAACTTAACTTGGTTGCAAATCATAGACCCTCATTCTGGCAACAGCTGAACCGATTATAGTATATCTTCAGTGTTGTCAACATATATATTTTTCCTTTTGATCACTTCATTTCATGCAATTTGTAACGGGATTAAAAACTTAAGACTACTGTGAAGGGATAGACTGTGCATGCTTCACGGGTGGAAGGAGGGTGAAAATGTATTAGCAGAGTTTTATTTGTAATCTCTTGTTGATTTAGTAAGGAAAAGCTGCTGGGGTCTGCGAGTCAGTACTGTTTTTTTATTTTATTTTATTCCACAGTACAGTATAGGGCAGCACAGCGGCAGAGTTGCTGCCTCACAGCAACCAGGGACCAGGGTTTGATCCTGACCGCGGCAGCTGCCTGCATGGAGTTTGTACGTTCTCCCCGGGACCACGTGGGTTTACTCCGGGTGCTCCGGTTTCCCCCCACACTCCGAAGACGAACAGGCTTGTCGGTTAATTGGCTTCACAGGTTTGTCGGTTAGCTGGCTTTAGCGAGCGTGTAGGATGCGAAATTGGGATAACATAGAACTAGTGTACGGGTGATCGTTGGTCGGCGTTGACTGGGCGGGCTGAAGGGCCTGTTTCCACGCTGTATCTCGAAGTTAAACTCTAAACCGAGCCGTAATTCTGCAGTGATTTCTGGGAAATTTATTTTACCATCTCGACACTTTTAGTCGCGAGTTGCCAATTCTATTCGTCTCGCTCCTGAAACCTGTTGGATCGAGTGGAAGCTAAAACTGTGAATGTCATAACCAGGGCCTGGGGCGGTATAATGCGTTCTGGAGCACCAGCGACCCGGGAAGTGTGCCAATTCAAACTGTGGCCTGCTGGGTTTATTGGCTACTACACACGCTGGATTAGTCACCCAACTGATTGGGACTTGCTCCAGCCTATTATAGTTAGTGTGTGTGTGTGTGTGTGTGTGTGTGTGTGTGTGTGTGTCGCAGAATAGGCAAAAAGAAAACCGAGGGGTTTCCGAAGCAGATCTACTAAAGAAAGACGTATTCTCTTCACTTGAGGCCTCATTCAGGAAACTCTCATTGCAATCAAATGATTCTGTTAAACCTGACTAATGATAAACTGCTCAAAATCCCGATGGAATAATATAAATGAGGTCATGTGCTTGCTCGGTGTGGAATTCTGTGGAATTCGTACCTTCCAAAAAAAAAAATTCCGAGAACAGAGTACTAATGGAAGTGGAACAGTTCTAGGCCGACTATTAAAAAAAAATACCGCCACATTAATCATAATGAGAGCCAAATTTATCAGACACTCTGGCTCAATTGTACTTGGTGGTTTTGCTATTATTTAGGGGAAAGTTCAAGTGACGTTTGTGCTCTTGAGATGTTCTCTATCAATCCTGTCTAATGAAAATCTCCCTGTCTTAGTGTTGAAAGCTCTGATAGCTACACAGGGCAATGGGCAGTGGGGAGGAGGTTCATTCAGGACTAGCTGGCCTTTTCAAGTGACCTCCCCCACCCCACCTTGCCCTCATTCCATCCGACTATCCATCCACTAGCTCATGTTTATTCAGCTTCCTTTTCAAAGGGTATCCACGTCATTTGTCTCAGCCGATGCCCACATATACATCACTCTCGACAAATACGTTTTCCCTGAGTTCCATACTGGAATAATTAGTAACTCTCTCGAGACTTATGCCTGACAGGTGTCTTAGAAAGTTAAGTAACCAGCCACTTGTTATATTTACCTCTTCTTGGGCACATTCTCCCAGGATTTAAAGGCCTGGGAACGATGCAGAGTTCTGCATTCTTCCTCCGTTGAACGTTTTAACACTAAACAAGTTGGCTTTGTAATTACTGAAGCACCACGTACTTGGAGCAGAACCCAAGAACTTCCCATAAAATACAACCTTGGCCCTGTGCCCTTGATCATCTCAATGCATTGCAAGCCAATTCTTATATATATTGGACTTGAGATACGGTGCGGAAACAGGCCATTCGGCCCACCATACTTCTCGATTAGTGAGGATGTCAGGGGTTATGGGGAGAAGACAGGCGAATGGGGTTGAGAGGGGAAGATAGATCAGCCATGATTGCATGTTGGAGTAGATTTTATGGGCTGAATGGCCTAATTCTGCTCCTAGAAATTATGAAGGCATCTGCCATTCAGGACACAGTTGAGAAGACATTTCATTTTACTCGGAGAGGGGGAGAGGGGGAGAGGGGGAGAAGGGGAGAGGGGGAGAGCGGGAGAGAGGGGAGGGAGAGAGGGGGAGAGGGGGAAAGGGGGGAGGGAGAGAGGGGGAGAGGGGGAGAGGGGGGAGGGAGAGAGGGGGGGAGGGAGAGAGGGGGGAGGGAGAGAGGGGAGAGGGAGAGAGGAGGGAGGGAGAGAGGGGGAGAGAGGGGGAGAGGGGAGGGGGGAGGGGGAGAGGGAGAGGGAGAGGGAGAGAGAGAGAAATTGAGTGTTAAATGCATTGTGGCATTTGGTGGAGTCAGGGGAATGACTCCAATTCCCCAGCCATAAACTTGGTTTCAACCAGATGAAGCTGTAATTGATTCCACCAACTCAATATGCACTTGGATGGCAAAACAAAAGGCAAGAATTAATCTACTCAATAAAAACACAGCCTATTTTCAAGTTGTTCTAAAATTAGTCAAGCATGATTAAATGTTCCATTGACTTTAATTGTGCTGAAGGTTGATGTTGGCAGGAATGCAGTGTTTCAGCAGAAATAACTCAGCCAAAACCTGTGCAGGAAGCCAGGCACTGGGCACCACCAAATCTCCAGGTGTCTAGCCCTTAAGGAACATCTTGCCTTTCAAAAGTTATCCTCCTCCTTTTGAGCTTATACGTTCTCCCTGTGACCACGTGGGTTTTCTCCGGGTGCCCCGGTTTCCTCCCACATTCCAAAGATGTGGAGGTTTGTTGTTTAAGTGGCTTCTGTAAATTCTCCCTGGTGCGTAAGATGGAACTACATTAACCCCCCTTTTCATTCTCCCCAATTCTCGTCAACTGCCCCAGATTCTACACCACACCACACCTACTTTGAAGAGGTCCTCCTCTCTCCTACGAGCCTTTTCAAACCTCTAGTCTCCCTCTCCCCTGACTCGCAGTCTGGAGAAGGGTCTCGACCCTAAAATGTCACCTTTTCTCCAGAGATGCTGCCTGACCCGCTGAGTTACTCCAGCTTTTTTTTGCGTCTATCTCCGGTGTAAACCGGCATCTGCGGTTCCTTTCTCCACACTCCGGGTTAATTTCAGTTCAGTTTCAGATTGAGTTGATTGTCACGTGTAAGGAGGGACAGGGAAAAGCTGACCGGTCCGCGGTAAGACAAACATGATTGCAATCGAGCCATTCGCAGTGTACAGATACTTTGTGCAGCGTACAGTGTACAGCTCACACGTGGTCACGGTGTGAACAGGCAAACTCCACACAGACAGAGGCCGAGGTTAGGTTTGAATCCAGGTCTCCGGCTCGATGAGGCAGTGGCTCTGCTCTTTACACCACTGTGTTGCTATAGATTAACCATCCTTACACACACTGCATCTTCCCCTGTGCCCCAATTCAGTCTTGCTTTGAACGTAGAGAAATAGGCCGCCAACCCGAGCCACAATCCTCATACATCCAACCCTCACAGTGGATTCCTCTTCACATTGGTATTGATTTAATATTGACACATATACATGAGTACAATCAAACCATAGCCACTTGCCCATTCAATATGATCATGGTTGATCATCCAGAATCAGTACCCCGTTCCTGCTTTCTCCCCATATCCCTCGATTCCGTTAGACGAAAGAGCTATATCCAACTCTCTCTTCAATACAACTCCAGTGAATTGGCCTCCACTGCCTTCTGTGGCAGAGAGTTCCACAGCGAGTATAAGCTCTGTGTTCTGGTATAACTCCTGCTGTGACAGGCTGACGGATCAACAGATCACAGTGTGACCCAGACACTGCAGGGGTCACTGGCCGACCAGTGGAGCGTTCGACAACCTGCAGAAACCTGACCCTTGCCTCGGGGGCTGCTTGTGTTATTTACTGTTTAATTACGCCCACGACCCCTGGGGTGAAACAGTACTTTTCAATTAAACAAAGTGTCACATATTTTACAGCAGCTCACTGTGTCCAGGAGGGGCAGGAAGGAGTCTGATGAAGCCAAAGGAAAGGGCACAGGGGAGTGAGAGATGGGGAGAGAGAGAAGGTGGAGAGAGAGAGAGAGAGGGAGAGATATGGGTAAAGAGAGAGAGAGTGATGGGGAGAGAAGAGAGGAGGGAGAGAGAGAGGGAGGAGAGAGAGAGGGGGAGAGAGAGAGAGGGAGAGAGAGAGAGGGGGAGAGAGAGGGGGAGAGAGAGAGATGGGGAGAGAGAGAGATGGGAAAAGAGAGAGAGAGATGGGGAGAGAGAGAGATGGGGAAGATAAAGAGATGAGGGGAGAGAGGGAGATGGGGAGAGAGAGATGGGGAGAGAGAGAGAGAGGAGAGAGAGAGAGAGGAAGGGGGAGAAAGTGAGAGTGAAAGAGAATGAGCAACTGGAGAAAGAGTGAGTGTGTGAGAGTGTGAAAAGCAGATAGTGTGGTGAGTGTGAGCGTGAAGAGAAAATGTGAAAAAGATACACAGATAAAGAAAGCGCGTGCGAGAGAGAGAAGTGTGTGCGAAAGAGGGGAAAGATGAGAGTCAGAGAGAGAGCAAGGAGGTTTTTCAAGAGCGGTTTAGCTCTTCGGGCTAATGGAATCAAGCGATATTGGGAGAAGGCAGGAACGGGGTACTGATTGGGGATGATCAACCATGATCATATTGAATGGCGGTGCTGGCTCGAAGGGCCAAATGGCCTTCTCCTGCACCTATTGTCAATGTTTCTCTGTTTCCGTGCAAGGTAAAGAAACTGCGATGCAGAAGAACATGAGAAAATGGAAGAGAAGAGGAGAAAATTGAGGCTGATGTTTTAACAGTCTAATGATTAATGGGAGCTCTCTGTCAGTAATAAATATGTATCCTGCGCTGTATTTTAATTGGATCATTGCTAAAAATATGCCTGATATTAACAGGCAAACCAAGTGCTAGAATGTGTCATTCCCCTCACATCTGCAGTGTATGTGAATGTCCCAATCCATTCTCTCTCACACACAAGGCAAACGTTTTTTATTTTTTTAAAGCAATGCATCATTTAAGAAAAACCCAGTCAATGTGGTCTTTGGGTTTTGTATGGTTTGGACAAACAAAACTGCAGTTTGTCCAGCTGCGAATAACCCTTGAGTTTGAAATCTAGATCACGCCTGGAACAGTCTGTGGCGTTCACTTTCGTTGTCAGCAAACATCCCATTACAGGAACTTAATCACTTATCCTGGGCCAAAGCTTCAATGTAATATTGACAGAGTGCTGGCACTACAGCAACAAAGGTGTCACGCTGCAGTTATATAGAGCTGCCTCGGTGAGACAGCACCCTGGAATATTGAGTGAACGACGGACGACATGCCACAGAGGAAGGCAATGAAGTCACGCCAGTGTGATTTTGCTGGGATGGTGGGGGAATGGTGGAATTGTTCCATTACGCTGACCGGGGCAACTCTCTAGATTCTTAAGGGCCTGACCCACTTGGCCGTCATTTACGTGACCGGCCGGTAGCGACTGACGCGCGACGGTCTCGCGCGTCATCGTGCGTCCGCACAGCCGTCTGGAGCGCGTGACGTCATTTGGAGATAGACACAAAATGCAGGAGTAACTCAGCGGGACCGGCAGCATCTGTGGAGAGAAGGAATGGATGATGTTCGGGTCGGGACTCTTCTTCAGTCTGAAAGAAGGGTCTCGACCCGAAACGTCACCCATTGCTTCTCTCCAGAGATGCTGCCAGTCCCGCTGAGTTACTCCAGCATTTTGTGTCTATCTCCATCGTCTTGGCCCGCTCTGGGAGTAGAGTGGGGCGGATACGGATCCGCAACGGCCGTGAGCCCCAGGCCGAGCTCGGCGATCGCTCGCCTGCTTCTGCTGCTGTTGGAGGCGAGACGTTGCGCCGCGCCAGGGTGTCCCCACTTAGCCGTCATTTACGCGACAGGCCAGTGGCGCGTGAAGATTTTCGTCCAGATCAAAATCCTGGAGCGCTGCACGATACCGCGCGCAACTCCGCACTCTCCACGCCATGCGCCCGTCCCGCGCTACCCACATGCTACCAGGTCGCGTAAATGGCACGCAAATGACAGCCAAGTGGGACAGGCCCTTAAGAAGCCGTCCAGGCGATCTGAGGGTGACCTACAAACGTCTGATGGATCTTGACAAGGTCGATGCAGGGGGTAATGTTTATTCTGGAAGGGGCGTCCACAACCTGGGGTCACAGGCTTAGAATCAGGGATGTCATGCCAAGGCTCTACAAGGCACTGGTTTGACCGCATTTGGAGTATTGGGAGCAGTTTTGAACCCAATATCTGAGGTAGGATGTGTTGGTGTTGGAGAGGGTCCAGAGAAGGTATATGAGATGATCCCAGGAATGATCGAGCCCTAGAGGCTAGTGTTAGATAGAGCTCTAGGGGCTAGTGTTAGATAGAGCTCTAGGGGCTAGTGTTAGATAGAGCTCTAGGGGCTAGTGTTAGATAGAGCTCTAGGGGCTAGTGTTAGATAGAGCTCTAGGGGCTAGTGTTAGATAGAGCTCTAGGGGCTAGTGTTAGATAGAGCTCTAGGGGCTAGTGTTAGATAGAGCTCTAGGGGCTAGTGTTAGATAGAGCTCTAGGGGGCTAGTAGAATCAAAGGATATGGGAAGGAGGCAGGCAAGGGTTACTGATTGGGGATGATCAGCCATGATCACAATGAATGGCGGTGCTGGCTCGAAGGGCAAATGGCCTCCTCCTGCCCCTATTTTCTATGTTTCTATGATTGGGTTAACACATGATGAGCGTTTGACGGCACTGGCCTGTACTCGCTGGAGGTTTAGAAGGATGAGAGGGGACCTCTTTGAAACTCTCCCATGCAATCGATACCGAACAGTGAAAGGCCTGGATAGAGTGGATGTGGAGAGGGTGTTTCCACTAGTGGGTGAGTCTAGGACCAGAGGCTGAGAACAATGGGATTTCCAGAGCTTTTAGAGATGGACATGGATATGCACGGAATTGAAGGATATGGATCACGTGCAAGCGGCTGAAATACGTTTGTCTTGGCATCAAAGATTGTGGTCTGAAGGGCCTGTTCCTGTGCTCTTCTGTTCTACGTTCAATGTTCCAATTGAGTATCTTACCTATGGTGTATAGTGTGTGAGACTAAAGGGCCTGTCCCACTTGGGCGTCATTTGCGGGTCACGCAAATGGCGCCGAATATTTTGTACATCCCAAAATCCTGGGGCGTCACTATGCGCGCATCACGTGCGCGTCACGACACGTGCGTCGTGACGCCTAGATGATGACGCGCAAATGACGACCAAGTGGGACAGGCCCTTAACTGTAAGGAAGAGGACTTTGTGTGAAAGTTGATCAGGGCCGGCACGGTGGTGCAGCGGTAGAGATACTGCCTCACCAGCGCCAGAGACCCAGGTTCAATCCTGACTAAGTAGGTGCTTGTCTGTACGGAGTTCTCCCTGTGACGGCGTGGATTTTCGCTTCGATCCGTGGTTCCACCCACACTCCAAAGAAGCACAGGTTTGCGGGTTAATTGGCTTGTTTAAATGTAAAATCGTCCAGCAGAGTAGTGTTAATGTGCGGGGATCGCTGGTCGCTGCGGACTTGGTGGGCCGAAGGGCCTGCTTCTGCGCTGTATCTCTCAACAAACTAAACTATATTGAAGTTCAGAACAGGAAAAACCAGATGCAAAAAAAAATCCCACTGAATTTGATTTCTTTTCAGGGGAAGCTCCACTGCATATTAGTTGCAAGCTTTCTTAATTATAATTCAATATGTGCTTTGCTATTTCAGCAGATCAATGGGATGCAATGTGTTGTGCCTGAATGTGCGCTGATTAAACTATCTGGGTGAACATAATTAGCTTCACTCATTGAATATCAAAAGCCCCAGAGAGCCCACCTGCATTGACTGAGCACCGCAGAATCAATAGCAAGGCACCTGAATGGGTGGGGGTTTGGTAATTAAAAATTATTTAAAGAATTGGAACTCATCACGCTGCATCATGTTTGCAAAATAAAACAATATCATCTGCCTTGGAGATTGCTGAACCCATAAACAATATCTCTGCTCCTTTTATTTCCCGACGAAGGAGGTGAGGATTGACAAATCGCTGTTTTACTGTTCAGCTTGCAGATGTGTGGGCAGGACCAGCGTCTATTTCCAGTTGTCCTCAGTTTGGGGTGGGGTGGGGTGGGGCTGGGGTGGGGCTGGTGGACAACCTCCTTGAATTCCTGGAGGTGTGCGTGAGGTATGAAGGTATCTCCACCCAACATTCTGCTGGGGCAGGAGTTCAGGCACTTGACTTGGCAGCATTGATGTTATACCCAGATCAAGAATGGACAGCGATGCGGAGATGTACTTGCAGAGGAGGAGCTCTCAATAGTCCTGCTGCTTCTGGCAGGGGAATGGGGTTGAGAGGGAAAGGTGCATCGGCCTTGATTGAATGGTAGACTTGAAGGGACGACTAGCCTATTTCTGCTCCTATAACGTATGAACAGGAACTTCTAGCTGGTGCTCGAGACCAAGCATCGAAAGGCTACCCAGCACCTGTGGAAATGCCAAAGGGGCCGCTGTACACCAGGTAAGCTGGTCCACGTGAAAATATTAAATATTTAGTTCAAGTTCAAGGTCAGGAGAGTTTATTGTCATGTGTCCCTGATAGGACAATGAAATTCTTGCTTTGCTTCAGCACAACAGAACATAGTCGGCATTGACTACAAAACAGATCAGTGTGTCCATATACCATTATATAAATATATACACACATGAATAAATAAACTGATAAAGTGCAAATAACAGATAATGGGCTATTAATGTTCAGAGTTTTGTCCGAGCCAAGTTTAATAGCCTGATGGCTGTGGGGAAGTAGCTATTCCTGAACCTGGTCGTTGCAGTCTTCAGGCTCCTGTACCTTCTACCTGAAGGTAGCGGGGACATGAGTGTGTGGCCAGGATGGTGTGGGTCCTTGATGATGCTGCCAGCCTTTTTGAGGCAGCGACTGCGATAGATCCCCTCGATGGAAGGGAGGTCAGAGCCGATGATGGACTGGGCAGTGTTTACTACTCTTTGTAGTCTTTTCCTCTCCAGGGCGCTCAAGTTGCCGAACCAAGCCACGAGCCTATAGCAAGCATGCTCTTTATTAACCGGTAATTAATATTTAAATATTAAATATCAATATTAAACAGCAAATGCAACCTATGTCCAAATAACAAAGACTCTATCCACCCGATTTTATTCACTCTAATTTGTGGGCATTATTTATATCATCAGAGTGTTGTTAAATCATGCTTGCTATAGGCTCATCTTTCAACAACTGCAACTTTGTCTGGTGCGCTTTAGGTCCAGGTTTATTATTGTCAGGTACAGAAAAAGACTTTTGTTCGCTTGCCATCCAGATACTACTATACACAAATGCGATCAAGACAAACTCAAGGACAGAAGGCAGAGTGAAGAGAAAGGTGCAGAGCGTAGAGTATCTCAGTATTGCAGCACAACGGTCCAAAGTCCACAACGAAGTATTGACCATTGTGTATTGGTCATTGTGTATTGGTATATATTTATAGAATGCCTTGTAGTAAATGCCTACTATGTTCTGTTGTGCTCAAGCAAAGCAAGAATTTCATTGTCCTACCAGGGACACATGACAATAAACTCACTTGACTTGACTTGAAGTAAGTTGGAGAATCGGCACAGTTTACGTAAGGACCGTTGTTCAGTAGTCTGATACCCAAGGGGAAGTACCTGTTCCCGAGTCTGATAGTGCGTGGTTTCAAGCTCCTGAATCTTCTGCCTGACCGGAATGAGGAGAAGGAGGAATAACCAGGGTGGGAGAGATCTTTGATTATGTTGGCTGCTTCCCAAGGCAGCTTGAAGAGTAGATGGACCAAATGGTGGGGAATCTGGTGTAGAAACAAAGAACTGCAGATGCTCATCATCAGCATCATCATCATCATCATCATCATCATCATTGTTGAAAACATTAGCGACGCAGTGGCGCTGGTTTCCGACGGGAACGGTGACGGACGCACCGCACATCTCCGTCCTCCAGTTCCTGCGGACATCCGTCGCTGGAAGTACAGGATTTTGGTGTGTGTGTGTGTGCTTTATCATCGTCCCTTACAATGCCGTGTACGACAGTGATCGCAACTTCTACTGAAGTGTGGATGGCCGTTGGCTCGCTAGAAGCTCATCCGCCCTTTGACAGGTCTTGTTTTTGGTCCTGCTGGGGGGTCCACAGCCCCCTCCTCACCTGGCAAACCAGGTGGGGGACACGGTTTAGTCGCCGACTGTCCGACCATGGAGAAGGTAGCACGGGATTACATGGTACCCGTGGTGGGGGGGGGGGGGGGGACTCCCCCCGACCTGACATCAAGGACAGATGCTGGTTTATACCAAAGACAGATACAAAATGCTGGAGTAACTCAGCGGGTCAGGCAGCATCGGTGGAGAAAATGGATGGGTGACGTTTCGGGTCAGGACCCTTCTTCAGGCTGCACTCCTGCACTCCACTGAATAAAGTCCTGGCCTGCTCAACCTCTCCCTACAGCTCAGCTGCATATATTCAATGAGGGCCTTGATTCAATCACAAACAGAGAGGGCATGAAATCGGTATTACGCACCGGTTGCAAAGATGAGTTTGTGATGATGTACAAAACCTCACTCATTAGTGTCATCCTGAACCATCACTTCCAACTGGTGTTCAGCAGCTCCAAGGATGAGAGAGTTTAAATGGATAATTACACCGCAACTTCAAACGTAACTCACCCACAGAACTAGACTTTAATTCTTCCACCACCCTCTCCATTCAAACGATTCATCTCAGGCCTCCAGCTCATCCCGTCACGGCCTCCTCTAGTTCCTTGATGTAAGTTTAATTTGATGCTTTTTGAAAAAAAAAATCTACCAAAAAGACTTGCAACTTTCATAGCATTCGGGCTGTCCCAAACTCTGCTCAGCCAAGGAACGGACTCTACTCGACCGAGTAACTATTAACGCAGGGGACCTTACTGCACGGCAACACCACACAAACAACAATGAGATAATGAGGCCATAGACTTGTGCGCTTTCGCACACATGCAACAATGAGACAAGAGTCCCAGAATTGAAGGACGTTGTTTTAGGAAGGAGACGAGGTGGAATTTCTTTAGTCAGAGGGCGGTGAATCTGTGGAATTCTTTACCACTGAAGGCTGTGGAGGTAAAAGTTGGTGGATTTTTAAGACAGAGATAGAGGGATCCTTGATTAGTACGGGTGTCAGGGATTATTGGGAGAAGGCAGGAGAATGGGATTAGGAGGGAGAGATAGATCAGCCATTCTATAAGATTCTGACGAATTTTGAATGGCGGGTGCAGGCTCGAAGATCCGAATGGCCTACTCCTGCACCTATTTTCTATGTTTCTATGATTGAATGGCAGTGTAGACTTTGATGGGCCAAATGGCCTAATTATGCTCCTATCTCTTAGAAACATAGAAACATAGAAAATAAGTGCAGGAGTAGGCCAATCGGCCCTTCGAGCCTGCACCGCCATTCAATATGATCATGGCTGATCATCCAACTCAGTATCCTGTACCTGCCTTCTCTCCATACCCCCTGATCCCTTTAGCCACAAGGGCCACATCTTACTCCCTCTTAAATATAGCCAATCAACTGGCCTCAACTACTTTCTGTGGCAGAGAATTCCACCGATTCACCACTCTCTGTGTGAAAAAAAAAAATTCTCATCTCGGTCCTAAAAGACTTCCCCCTTATCCTTAAACTGTGACCCCTTGTTCTGGACTTCCCCCAACATCGGGAACAATCTTCTTGCATCTATGATCTTATGATCTCATGATGAGTCAAAAGTGTTTTATTGTCATATGTCCCAGATAGAATGAAATTGTCCATTGTAATGTCAGGCTGTAATTTCTGGGTTGTCCAAACTGATTGAAGAGTGAAACACCAAGAGCCAGGAGATACCATTAACAATATTATACCGGTTAAAATGCCTCTTCCAGACAGACTCTGGAAACTTTCACAAGCTGTTTTGTAACCCAGAGATATTAGCACCTGACACTGTCCACAACAAAAGCAGTTGCCTTAAAGCAACACCTTTGCAACTAATACAATTTTTGCCTGGAGTCAGAGACACACTCCAACACAAGAGGTCACAAGTAGGAGCAGCAAAAACTGTCAACGACCCAAGGAAAATCCCCAGAGACAGAAGACGTCTGAGCAAAGATGCAGGTTAACACCACGGTAGTTAAGCGGTCATGCCACTTTTTTTTTAATTGCCAGAGGTGAACAAAGCCACGTATTCCTGCCTACCAAATGTACAGCCTTCATTTAGCCAAACCTACGCAAAGTGGCACATTTTCAAGGATGACACAGAAGTACGATTAGCAAGTCAAGGCAATTACTATAAATCAGCATGTATGAATTAAGTCTGAAATTTCTGCAATATGCCCACCACACGAAGGCTTTCAGCGGGCACAACTGTTAGTAATAATCGTTGTGTCATTACCGCTCGCTGTCTCTAAAGTATAGCACAGTTGTCTGCGAATAATATTTGTAAGGGGCCAGGAATTACACGTTGAATCAATTCGACAGACTGCATTTGCAGAGAAATAGACAGTTCAAGTCCCAACCACAGCAAATGACATTAAGAGAGATGACTCCTTTTTACACTGACGCAAGAACAAACTAATGTGGTTTAATGGCTGTGCGCCTTCAATGCTGGACAGAAATTAGGGTGATTAACCAAGTTTATCATCTTCATTAAGTCGACACCCACTCAAATAATTAACCATTAGATCCCTCCATCGTCCATGCTATATGCTGCTTTAACTTGGGCAGTAAAAGATGTTTTTACAGATTTATCACAAATCTATTAACTTGAAAGACCTATTGCCCTGCTTTTCTTAAATGACTATTCTCTTTCCTTTATAAGAGGTTTATGTTGTTAAATCATTCACTTCCCTCCTTCTTCCCACTCACATTTTACTTCCTCCCCCCACCCCTCGTCCCCCCCCCCCCCCTTCCCTCCTCCCCTTAGTTTCGTTGGTTTTGTTTAGTTTGGAGATACAGCACAGACATAGGCCTTTCGGCCCACTGAGTCCACACCGACCAGCAATCTCCGCACACTAACAATACCCTACACACACATGGGACAATTTTACATTTATACATTTATACCAAGCCAATTAACCTACAAACCTGTGCGTCTTTGGATTGTGGGAGGAAATTGAAAATTTGGGGAAAAATCCGCACAGGTCACGGGGAGACGTACAAACTCTGTACAGGCAGCACCCGTAGTCGGGATCGAACCCTGGCCTCTGGCCCTGTAAGGCAGCAACTCTGCCACTGTGCCTCCCTATTGAAGCATGTTATAGTTTGTGCGATGGCTATGCCACCACGTCGCCCTTAGTTCTCCCCACTTCCACTCGGATTGCTCGGGTACTGGACAGGAGTATGATGAAAATAATTTGCTCTCTGCTGTCCCAACAGATTACAATGTCATCGGCAATATTCCCACGGATGTGTTGAATCATCTTATTCAGCGGACATATATGGAACAGCCCCTTTGACCCTCAATGTCTGAAGTGAACATGATGCCAAGGCCATCTCTTCTCTACCTGCACATCACCCATATCCCTCCAATCCCTCCATATCCCTCCAATCCCTACATATCCATATGCCTCTCCAAAGGTCTCTTAAATGCCACTATCGCATCTAGCTGAAGATTGAAGGGGAAAAGATTTCAGGTGAAGAGGAAAAGATTGAATAGGAATCTGAGGGGTGACTTTTTTTGCACAAAGGGTGGTGGGTGTATGGAACATGTGGCTTGGGGAGGTAGTTGAGGCTGGGACTATCCCAACGTTTAAGAAACAGTTAGACAGGTACATGGATAAGACCGGTTTGGAGGGATATGACCAAGTGCAGGCAGGTGGGGCCAGTGCAGCTGGGACATGTTGGCCGGTGTGGACACGTTGGGCCGAAGGGCCTGTTTCCACGCTGTATCACTCTATGACTCAATGGCACTTTGGAACACTTCTTGGGAGCTTCAGATAATGCCACCTGAGGCTCAGTGAGCAATAACTCTTGCATCTGGAGTCAAGAGGCAGAGAGTTCAACGCCCACTGCAGACACTTCACGAATATCTACGCACACCTCAGATTCAGGGACAGTTTCCTCCCAGGTGTTATCAGGTAACTGAACCATCCTACCAACAATTCAAGAGCGGTCCTGAGCTACTATCTGCCTCAATGGAGAACTTCAGAATATCTTTAATCAGACTTTTCTGGCTCAATTGTAGAAAGGATGTTTTCACTAGTGGGAGAGTCCAGGACAAGAGGCCATAGCATCAGAATAAAGGACGTACCTTTAGAAAGGAATGAGGAGGAATTTCTTTAATCAGAGTGTGGTCAATCTGTGGAATTAATTGCCACATATGGCTGTGAAGGCCGCCAATAGATATTTTCAAGGCAGAGATTGACAAATTGATGATTAGTAAGTGTGTTATGGGTTATGGGGGGAAGGCAGGAGAATGGGGTTGAGAGGGAGAGATAGATCAGCCATGACTGAATGGTGGATTCGCCACCCTCTTGACTAAAGAAACTCCTCCTTATTTCCTTTCTAAAGGTACATCCTTTTATTCTGAGGCTGTACCCTCTAGTCCTAGATTCTCCTATTGGTGGAAACTTCCTCTCCACATCCCACTCTACCCAGGCCTCTCACTATTCGGTAAGTCCAGGCCCAGTGCCGTCAAACGCTCATCATATGTTAACCCACTCATTCCTGAGATCATTCTTGTGAAATGTAAGTTAGATAGAATTATTTCAGGTAGTAATGTTTCAGACAAATCCGAGAATTACTGAAAATTAACAAATGGTTCAGAGGAGAAAGTAACTTTGGTCCTTAAAGTTTTCTGTCAGTGGGGCTTGGGTTACCTCATGTCAGAGTGAAATTGTGGTCTAACTGAGATCGATTCCAATGACTGGACAGGAACTCCATCTTCATTATATTCACCCGGATGGAAGACGACTAATTAGTTGGATCCTGGGCTTTCTCTGGCTATTCTTGTCTTCCTAAATCAATTGCTGCTCCCAGCAACTGGGAGGGATGTCAGCTTGGCTTGGATGTGACAGCTGTGGGAATTAGATGCCGGATATCAGCACATAGTCTCAGGATGAACGAGGACAGAGTGCGCTGAATGCAGAAGATGGCTTTATCTTAAAGAGAGGATGTAAATCAAGGCCCGAGAGCCTTTCCGGGAGGATGCTAGAGGAAAAAGATGGGATAATCCATGCATCTTGCAACTACCAGGCCAAAACTGAACCCTGATGCTGCCAGACCCACCAAGTTCTTCCAGAACTTTGTGTTTTGCTCGAGACTCCAGCATTTAGGTTAGTTTAGAGATACAGCGTGGAAAAAGGCCCTTCGACCCATCGAGTCCGTGCAGACCAGCGATCGCCCATACCCTATCCTACACGCCAGGGGCAATTTGCAGAAGCCAATTAACCTACAAACCTGCACGTCGTAGAAATGAGGGAGGAAACCGGAGCACCCGGAGAAACCCATGCGTTCACAGTACAAACAGACAGCTCCCGTGGTCAGGATTGAGTCCGGGTCTCTGGCGCTGTGAGGCAGCAACTCTCCCGCTGCTCCACTGTGCTGCCCATATAGTTTCTCGTCTCCAAAACTGAAGCCAACAGCAAGTCCTGCTGCAACTCAGCCAACAACTCTAGTAATGTGGAGAAAAAGGATAGGTGACATTTCGGGTTGGGACTCTTCTTTGGACTCTGGGGTCGGAGAGAGGAGGGGAAATTCTTCAAAGTAGGCGTACCTTGAGGAGATTTCGCAGTGGAGCAGACAAAATGGGTAGAAAGAAACTGCAGGTACTGGTTTACACTGAAGATAGACACAAAGTGCTGGAGTAACTCTGCAGGTCAGGCAGCATCCGTGGAGAAAAAAGGATGGGTGATGTTTCTTCAGGACCCTGAGTTACTCCAGCACTTTGTGTCTATCTTCGATTTGAAACAGAATCTGCAGTGGCTTCCTACACCGATAATAATCTAACAAGTGTACATTCCTTCAGTAACAGACATGTAATCTGTCAGGTGTAGAAAACATCAGTATTTTCTGACAAGTTACATTATGTTAAGGTGCACTTCTAAGTCAATGATAGGCTACTTTACTTTTAACCACCTCATTTTTATTGATGGTGAGACCAAGCGGAGGCTTGGCGATCGTTTCGCCGAACACCTCCGGTCGGTCCGCAATAACCAACCTGAACTCCCGGTGGCTCAGCACTTCAACTCCCCCTCCCATTCCGTATCTGACCTCTCTGTCCTGGGTCTCCTCCATGGCCACAGCGAGCAACACCGTAAATTGGAGGAAATGCACCTCATATTCCGCTTGGGCAGTCTACATCCTGGGGGCATGAACATTGAATTCCCCCAATTCTGCTAGCCCTTGCTGTCCCCTCCCCTTCATCAGCCTTCTGGTTGTCTCCTCCCCTCCCCCAGCCCTCGGGCTCCTCCTCCGCCTTTTTCCTTTTTTCCTTTCTTCTCCCCACCCCCTATCAGTCTGAAGAAGGGTTTCGGCCCGAAACGTTACCTATTTCCTTCGCTCCATAGATCCTGCTGCACCCGCTGAGTTTCTCCAGCATTTTTGTGTACCTTCGATTTTATTCTTTGTTGGTTCTGGTTAAGAAGGTCAAGAACCTAAATCGTTATTTGCAGATTGGAGGACGGTTTCTCAACAAGCCCGCCACGGCAGCCAAACGTGGGTCCGCTTTTGCAATCAAACAATTAAAATAATAGACAAAATAGGAATGTGTTTTGTGTTTTTTCTTATCCGTTTTCAAGGGAACTCGAATCATTCCAAAAGATTCCTAGCCTTCAACACGCTGAGAGTGGCTGGACATGAGATTAGGCACCACAGGAGCAGAAATTTTAAACCACGGTAAAAGGATTGTCGAACAAAAGGATATTTCAGTCGCTTACTCTGGAATTCATGAGTGAGAGATGACCATTCACCACGTTCATTTCCTTCAGCCGTTCAGCAATCGTATCACTTCAATCAGCCCTGGGTGTCAATCAGTCCTTTAATGCAAACCTTAAGCCCAGACTATAAAAGGAGGGATTTGTGCCAAATTGGCAGCAAGACAGAATAGGAGTGATTGCTTGATAGGTTAGGTAGTGAGAAACATTCCACTCCACTGAATATAGAACAGGGCAGCACAGTCCATATTTAAAAAAGATGACATTTATTCCATTTTTACACCAGTGGGAATATTATATTGGTAGTTATTTGCACTTTAGCAAGCGATTTAGAGATGTCGAGATCACGAGAGGAGTAGATTGGGTAAACGCACTTTTATCCAGAGTAGGGGAGTCAAGAACCAGGAGATAGGGTTAAGGTGAGGGGGGAAAGATTTGATAGGAACCTGAGGGGCAACTTTTTTTTAACGCAGAGCGGTGGGTGTATGGAATGAGCTGTCGGAGGAGGTAGTTGAGGCAGGTACGAACACAACGTTTTAGAAACATTTTGACAGGTACATGGATGTGATAGGTTTAGATGGAGATAGACACAAAATGCTGGAGTAACTCAGCAGGACAGGCAGCATCTCTGGAGAGAAGGAATGGGTGACGCTTTGGGTTGAGACCCTTTTTCAGACTCCATGCTGTCTATCTTTGGTGCAAACCAGCATCTGCAGTTCCTTCCTACACATAGGTTTAGAGGGATATGGGTCAAATGCAGGCAGGTGGGTCTCGTGTAGATGGGGAATGTTGGTCCACATGGACAAGTTGGGCCCAACATACATGCACTCTGAATGACTCTCAACGATGCTGAGCGATGGCCGATTACATAAAAAAACATTGAGCTAGTCTGCTCCCCAACCAGCCATGAACACTTTCTCCTGATGTCCACTCCTCCCCAATCCATCATTAACGGCCAAGCATTTTCCCCCCCAAAACTCTGGGAATCCTCCTGTAACAATCTCTGCCCTTTCTCTCTCAACCACAATGCTACCATGCAAGAAAAACTTATTTGGCATTCTGCTTTAATAGCTCATCTTGAATTGTAGTTGTCAGAGCACTGGAATTTCTTACCACATTGAAAGACCTGTAAGAAGTGGCCGTTATTGATGTGGTTTGTAAAGAGCATTGGAGGATGTGGTGGCATGTATTGTGACACCAGACCGCACAGATTAAAAGTTGTTTACTCATATCCCTCCTGAACAACCCGGCTCTAATGTTATGGTCATACTGCATGGAAACAGGCCCTTCCGCCCGATTTTGCCCAAGATGCCCGATCTAGACTGCTGTATTTTACCCATATCCTTCTAAACGTTTCCTTTCCATGTACCTGTCTAAATATCTTTTAAATGTTGTCAACCAACATTATACTAAGTTGTAGTCTCCTTCCTCACATGGATATGCAGGAAATGGAAGGATATGGATCATGTGTGGGCAGAGGTGATTAGTTTAACATGGCATCACGTCCAGCATGGACATTGTGGGCTGAAGGAACTGTTCCAGTGGTGTTCCTATGTTCTGTGTTGGTGGAGAGAAATGTTTCTCACTACTTAACCACTACTTTAACCATTTCCTAAAGAAGGGTTACAGTAGTTCAGATTAGCAATCAGAATATAGCACAACTGCAGATGCTGGTATGAACACACCGATATGAACGTTGAATTCTCCCATTTTAGTTAACCCTCCCTCACCCCCTCCTTGTCCCCCCTTCCTCTACTAAAAGCTAGTCAACCAGTTCCACAGTTCACAATAGACAATAGGTGCAGGAGTAGGCCATTCGGCCCTTCGAGCCAGCACCGCCATTCAATGTGATCATGGCTGATCATCCCCAATCAGTACCCCGTTCCTGCCTTCTCCCCATATCCCCAGGCTTCGCTATTTTTAAGAGCCCTATCTAGCTCTCTCTTGAAAACAATGATGTATCCCTCTTGGGATCTAGCCGACAATTGGCTTATCAGGGAACCTCCCAGATGTCGGCACAGATTTGTCCTGGTCCATTCTTGCTCTGCACTCTCAGCAAGTCGAGAGATGCTGCCTGACCTGCTGAGTTACTCCAGCACTTTGTGCCTATCTTTAATCGGAATATAGCAAATATATCCACACTTTTCTTTCTTTTGCCCAACGTCCTAAATACTTACGTGTGTACAGAGCTGGGAAGGCTTCAGGTCTGTTTTATTATCTTTCGTCATGAAGGGAAAGGCAGTGCCAATGTAATTAGCAGGGAGCATTTCTAATTAACACTTTACATAAACCCACTCTGTTTGGTTTCCACCTCACTGATCGGAATCTAATTTGCTAACGTACTGAGAAAGGAGCTTTTTAAAAAAAAAATTAAAAATTCAAATCAACTGCAAAATTGTGTTTATTGCCAGGTCCCAATACCCCCGGGGGGCAGTCCTTCCCTTTTTTTGTTACACAGAACCACTGGGAAAACCAGTGGGAAATGTAACCTTGAGCGGCAATGAAAACTGCGAGTGTTTCCCAAAACAAAATGATATATTTAGAACCTTCCCATGGAGGAGTGTGAAAAGGCTATCACACCATCGTGCTCGCCCTGCTCCTCCTGGCGTGAGGTTCACACTGTCGCAAGAACTCTCGAATCCAAGTCAAATACTTCTTTGTTCAAGGGCAACGCCGAGCTTCGAGTGCGTAATCTTTAACTGTAACATCTGCTGCAAGGAGGCGGACATTATGGGGATTACTGAGACGTGGCTGCACAGACATCGGGACTGGGAATTAAACCTTGCCGAGTGAGATTGTATTCGGGACAGCAAGAGAGGTGAAGGGGAAGCCGCACGTGATCACAATGTCCGCAGATATCGGGAAGAGCGGGTGAAAAAGGGGTGAAGGCACTTTTGCAGAGACAGAATTTGAGTCGGTGCGAGTAGAATCAGAAGACAAGAGGAATTCTCGCATTGGAGCAAGGGGCTGCACAGATCTCCTGATAGAAGAGCGATGGTGAAAGAAATCCACTGGGGGAAAGTAGAAAAAGATGGGTTATTTCATCTGAAGAAGGGTTTCGGCCCGAAACGTTACCTATTTCCTTCGCTCCATAGATGCTGCTGCACCCGCTGAGTTTCTCCAGCATTTTTTTGTGTACCTTGGGTTATTTCATTACCTGCTTTAAATAAAAAAGGCCAGAAGAAACTCATTAAGGAGATAAGGGATTGGACTACCCACATAGTATACGGCTTCATTTTTTGAGCCAGTATCCATCGTGTTGATAAAGGCACATTTTCCTCTTTCCTTGCTTACAGCTCTTCACCTCCTCCCCCCCCCCACCCCCCTCCTACTTTCAGTCCAAGGATGGGTCCTGAGCCAAAACATCACCCATCCTTTTTCTCCAGAGATGCTGCATGTCTCGTTGAGTTACTCCAGCGCTTTGGTGTCTGTTAGGATTAGTCACGGCTGTTAGTAGTCAGTCCTCTGAGACTGAGGTTAGGAAGGGTGTCCGGGGTTGTGGGAGAATGGGGTTGGTAAGATAGATCAGCCGTGATTGAATGGGCAGAGTAGCCTTGATGGGTCGAATGGCCTTATTCTGCTCCTAGAACCGATGAACTGCTCTGCCATTCAATGAGACCGTGGCTGATTTGGTTGTGACCATAATTCCACATATTTGGCCAACAAAAATGATACTGCAACCACCCTGCTGACCAAGGATCTATCTCCCTCCAACTTAAAAATAATCAAAGGCCCAGGTTTCCACCACCCTTCAAGGAAGATAGTTGCAAAGTCTTCAGAGACACAACTTTGAGACATTTCAAGTGGACAACTTCATAATTTAACTGGAGGTACACAAAAAAAAAATGCTGGAGAAACTCAGCGGGTGCAGCAGCATCTATGGAGCGAAGGAAATAGGTAACGTTTCGGGCCGAAACCCTTCTTCATGGCTGATGAAGGGGAGGGGACAGCAAGGGCTAGCAGAATTGGGAGAATTCAATGTTCAAGCCCCCAGGATGTAGACTGCCCAAGCGGAATATGAGGTGCATTTCCTCCAATTTACGGTGTTGCTCGGTGTTCATAATTTAACTTACTGTCCCCTAGTTGGCAGATTCTCCCACAAGTGGAAACTGAGATACTTGGACAGTTAAGGGACAATGGAAATATGTGTGGGGGTGGGACAAGGGGGCGGGACAAGGGTGTGTGTGGAGGGAACATCCAGGCAAAGGGTGAGCGTGAGTGAAAACACTAGCTCTAGATTCATGAAAAGAGAAAGGATTTTGACGAGCTAAGAATGAAACTCGGAAAAATTAAAATGGACTTCAATGTTGACGAACAATGTCGAAAGGAATTGAGTCAGTATTTGGCACAGCACATTTATTTCACTAGAATAATGAAACAGTATGAATGAACAAAAGGCAAGGCTTACTACTAAGTGCACGGTCAACAAGGGAAAACATGACAAGGGAGATTAAGAGAAAAATCAAAAGACAATTAGAAAGGTAAAAAGTAATTATGAAATTGAATTATCAAGCATAAAACAAAAGTGGTGAAATATTCCACAGGCACACGACTGTCAGAACGCAAGGTAAGATGTGGAACTGGCCAACGAGGGAGGGACAGGATAAAAATCACAATGAATTTGTAGAAATAATACACAGCTATTCGGCTTCTGTGGTTACCACGAAACAGAGCAAGTGTATGTGATAAAGTCACACAAAGTGAAACAACTTTAAACATAGCACAAAGTGTGTACATATTTAGGAAGACATAATCACTGAAACTGCATCTAATATTCAATGATTGTATATAAATAAAACTAGATTATGCATTTCAGGGACGGCAGTGGCGTGGTGGTAAAGTTGCTGCCTCACAGTGTCAGAGACCTGGGTTCGAGCCTGACCTCGGGTGCTGTCTGTACGGAGTTTGAACGTTCTCCGCGTGACCGCGTGGGTTTTCTCCGGATGCTCGGGTTTCCCTCCACATTCCAAAGACGTGCAGGTTTGAAGGCTAATTGGCCTCGGTAAATTGCCCCTCTTGTGCAGAATGTGAAAATGGGACAACATTGAACTCGTGTGAAAGGGGGAATCGATGGCTGGTGTGGACTTGGTGACCCAAGGGGCCTGTTTTCACACTGTATCGCTGTATCTCTAAACTAAACATAATTTTTGGTCACTAATTTCTTAAGAAGACGCAGAGTCACTGAATAGAGTACAAAAGTTTTAAAATCAGTAACACTATATTCATCATGAAAATAATCAAATTAGGCCAAAATTATTCAGTTGAAAGAAAAACTAAGGGGTGATCACACAGAGGGCTTCACATTAAGAAAGGTTTTGATGGACAATTAAAAGGCAAAGTGCTTCCTCTTGCGGGTAAATCAATGTGAAAGGCCATCAAAAATATTTAGTTATCACGAAATTCAATAGAAAATTCGGAATACTTTTTTTTTTAATGCAGAGAGCAGTGCTAACATGGAGCCCGCTAAAATAGAACGTTGTTGATGCATTTAAGGAAATAATCCTCAGAAACAGACAGTCATATGTTTGATGTCCATAATATATTATTAATAATGTTTATGTTCATAATTTCTCAGAGTGGAACTAGGCCATTCGGCCCATCAAGTCTCCTCCACCATTCAATCATGGCTGATCTATCTTTCCCTCTCAAACCCCATTCACCTGCCTTCAGCCCAGAAGACGTACAACTTTGTCGGGTAATTGGCCTCTGCAAATTGTCCTTAGTGTGTAGGATAGTGCTAATGTACGGGTGATCGTTGGTCAGCATGGATGGTGGGCCGAAGGGCCTGTTTCCACACCGTATCTCTAAAGTCGAAAGTGTAAACTTTTTCAGGTTTAAAGTACTTCAGGGGTCTCGGGAGAGGGAGGAAGGGGCTTGTCTAAAGTCTTAAAAAGATGTACAACAATGCAAGTTTGTTGTCTTTCTGAGATCCCACTGAATAACTACAGCTGTGTTACCGCACACTGGCCACAAGACAACAACTGCAGCGACAAAGAACGGAATGAAAGATATTCCTAACACAAAACCATTTCAGTCTAATCTAAAAAATTAACCCCAGTTTAACCTTAGTCTAATTTAGCAAATAATCAGGCAAGTCTGAAGAAGGGTCTCGACCCAAAATATCACCCATTCCTTCTCTCCAGAGATGCTGCCTGTCCCGCTGAGTTACTCCAGCACTTTGCGTCTACCTTCGAACTATTAACATACTGAGTTGACTTGCATCATGGTGTCGGGGTTAGCAGAAGGTCAGATTTCATCAACCTACCTGGGTCATTTTCTTTTTCTAAAACTGTAAACTTAATGTGTCTTCGCGTTCAGGAGAGATAAAGGAACTGCAGATGCTGGTTTACAAAGTAAAGGCACTAATTTCTGCAGCAACTCAGCAGGTCAGGCAGCATCCCTGGGGAACATGGACAGGTGACGTGTCGAGTCCAGTTTAGCTTAGTCTAGAGATACAGCACAGAAACAGGCCCTTCAGCCCATGCCGACCAGCGATCCATGTACACTAGCACTATCCTGCACACTAGGGACAAATTACAATTTTACCAAAGTCAATTATCCTACAAACCCGCACGTCGTTAGAATGTGGGAGGAAACCGGAGCACCCAGGGAAAACCCACGCATTCACGGGGAGAACGTACAAACTCCATACAGACAGCACTGGTGGTCAGGATCAAACCTGGGTCTCTGGCGCAGTAATGGGCCTGTCCCACTTTAGGTGATTTTTTGGGTGACTGCCGCAAAATTTTCAACATGTTGTCGTAGGTTGTCGCCAGGTGTCATAGGAGAATTCCATTAAAACTAGTCCCTGGCAGTTGCCTAAAGAGTCGCCTAAGTGGGACAGGCCCATAAGGCAGCAACTCTACCGCTGCACCACCATGCCGGGACCCTTCTTCAGTTCTCTCATCTTCTCTGTGGAGAGGGCTGGAGAATGAAGAGTCAAGGCTCCCACAATTAATATGACATGAACGGCAGAAAAAAACTGACAGGCCATGTAAATCCAGTTGCCACACACAGAGAGAGTAGATCAGCTCCCAATTGCTCACCATTTGTCCAGAGGCTTTTTATTCGCTTTGACTTGCTCCACCTGCCTGATCGATGGTTACCAGGTTCAGTGGCTACATGCAATTCACAGCGCTGGCTGTCCCGAGTCGCCAGCTATTGATCTTGTATCTATCATCCTCTCGTTCCAAAGCGCGCTGTCACCAGAAACCATCCATCCGCAACCACTCTCGCTTCATGATCAACAGCCACGACAACTTGCATTTATGTGGCACCCGTCCCCTTTAGTAGAGCAGCCAACCCTAAAATACTCTGCAACTGCACCCACCGGATAAACCACGAGTCACAAAAGGAGATACGAAGAGGGGTCCAAAGTCTTGGCCAAGAGGTTCAAGGACTTGAATGGGAGGAGGTAGAGGGTGAAGGTTTGAAAGGGGTTAGAGGGGATCTCGAGTGAAGGGATTCAGGGCTTGTGAAAGCTTTTTACCTTTTGGGAATATTGACTTTAATTCTCCACGTGATTAATGACTTCTCCATTCAAGCCATCTTCTCTGGGTTTTTTTTTTTTCAAATTTCAAATGTTTGTCGACTTTTTTTGTCCCCTGCAGCATTTAAATACCCTTTGAAAGGAAAGAGCTTTTTCCAGATTACCCTGTTAGCTTTGGTGATAGTCAACCAGAAAACTGCCTCCTGGAGCATTCTGCTGAGAATCTTTGCATCCAACCCTCTCTCTCTCTCTCTTGGCCTGACTACAGCAATCAGTCTTGCCCCACCATACTCTTGAATCCACACTCAATTCCCCAGGCCACATTAGAACAGTGTGAAAACAATTAATAACTGTAGCTCACAAGTGGAAGAGAATCAGGGAGCTGCCACAACACTGACAAACAGTCTATATTTATACTGGCCCCACGTAACAAAAACAGTCCTGTGAATTGCCTTCAAAATAACTAAAGCTGCCCGGGTCACCGATTCCTGCTGTTGTCGTGCCCAGAAAAGGCTTAGTGAAGCACTCAGGTATTTTTCAGCTTTTAAAGGGATGCTTTTAAAAACAAAAACTGATCCTCGAAAATTCAGTAAAATCTAACCAAAATCAAAAAGGGCATCACAGTGGCGATCCCGACTACGGGCGCTGTCTGTACGGAGTTTTACCTTCTCCCCGTGACCTGCGTGGGTTTTCTCCCAGATCTTCGGTTTACTCCCACACTCCAAAGACGTACAGGTTTGTAGGTTAATTGGCTTGGTATAAGCATTAACTGTCCCTAGTGTGTGTAGGATAGTGTTAATGTGCAGGGATCGCTGGTCGGCGCGGACCCGGTGGCCAAAGGGCCTGTTTCCGTGCTGTATCTCTAAACTAAACTTAACTAAAACTAAAAATTGTAGAGCTGCTGCCTCACAGCGCCAGAGATCCAGGTTCAATCCTGACCTCGGCTGCCGTCTGTGTGGAGTTTGCATGTTCTCCCTACGATCACGCGAGTTTCTATCGGGTGCTCCGGTTTCCTCCCACGTCCCAAAGACGTGCAGGTTGATGGGTTAATTGGCGGCTGTAAATTGTCCCTAGTGTATAGGATATAACTAGCGAATGGGTTACCGATAGCGTAACAATGTTGCACACCACCAGTTATTGAGTGCAATTGAGGTCGGGCAATAAATAAATACTAGATCCTAGATAGGTCAATTGGCCGCTATAAAATGCCACGAGTGCATAGGTCAGTGGTAGAATTGAGGGATAATTGATAACAATATAGAGAGAATAAAGTTGGATTAGATTAGTATAAATGAGTGGTCGATGGTCAGTGTGGACTCATTGGGCTAATTTCCTTGCTGTACCTCCCTCTCGGAAAAAAAAAAGGCTTAGGCATACTTTAAATAGCTGAGATTAAAAGTGTCAAGAAAGATTAAATAGGTTGGGCCTCTTTTCTCTTGAAATGTGCTCCTGGGAGTGGATAGAGGTCTTTAGGGTTAGAATGGGATATGAAAGAATAGATTTAGAGAATTGTTCCCACTTTTTGGAACACAATTGTTCCAAAGTATAACTGTGGCAATCAAATGCAATAGGATTCAGGAGAATGAACCGATCCATATCATCGCCTATCGACATCCTCAGGAGATGCTGCTTGACCCATTGAGTTACTCCAGCACTTTGGGTCCTTTTCAAGATTTCGGCATCTGTACCTCCAAATGTTTACTACATGAAATGTCCTCATCCAAGGAGTGGAGGAAGTCCCTGCACAGGATTATTGAGTAAATGGTGTCGATGTATTCATGGATGAGATGAATGACTAGGATCAAGATAGCATGGAAAGAGACCATTGATAACTGGGAACAAACGGCCTCTTGGTTGGAACATAAGATTTTAAATACGATTTCATTCTCTCAGGTCGAGAAATCTCAAGCCCGTGAACAGTTCTGGATTATTGCATGGCAGTAGGAAGTGGTCACTAAGTAGGAGAGAGGGTGTGTTTTTTTGATTTGGAGTCCATCTCATCAGATTCAGTAAAGACAATAATGCTTCATTCAACCATCTGCTTGTTTCTGTGACTTTGGTGAAGATTCATTTGCATTTCTTCCATAAGACGTGCAGGTTTGTAGGTTAATTGGGTTGGTATAACTGTACATTGTCCTTAGTGTGTGATGGACAATGTCAATGTGTGGGGATCGCTGGCCGGTGCGGACTAGGTGGGCCGAAGGGCCTGTTTCCGCTCTGCATATCTGTAAACAAAACTAAACATTCAGGAGCTATTTTAGAAGTTTACATTTCGCAGAAAATGTGGGTCTTTCAGTCTCTTTCCCCCTAAGTATTGTCCAGAATTATTGGTCAGGCCGCTGAGAACAAAGGGACTTGGGGGGGAGAGGAGGCGCTGAGGACGAGGTGGGACCATTGAGACTCGACTACTTTGTCGGCACCAGAAACGTGGTGACTCTTTGCCTACTTTGAGTATTGTTTGCAAAAACACAGAATTTCACTGTGCCTAGGTGACAATAAAGTATCATTGAATCAAATTCAATTATGTTGAGACAGATGGGAGATGTGAATGTTTTTGGTTCGTTAATACATACCTATTTTCTATGTATCTATGTTAACACTAAGAAAAGGGTTGAAACGATATTGTTCCTGGTGTCATTTCATTACGAAGTTCAAGGCCGAGTAAATTTGCTCCCATCTCAACCACCTTTAACAACGTACATCCACGTGGCTGTCCAGCATTCAGCACCAAAGGCACAAATACCAGCAGGTGGATATGGAACCAGTAGGCCAGAAAGTTCTGAAGTCAGAAGTTCAAATGCCACCTTGGCAGCTAAACAGAGGTGCGTTTCTCTGGTAAGGTGCAGCCTGTCGCTAAGGAAATGATTTTAAAATAAAAATGCCACATAGTGGTCAAACAGAGGTTCCTGAGCAAAGGTAACCTGCCACTAACACGCAGCCTGGCCTAGATATCACTCCAGTCCCACACGTTTAGTTTAGTTTAGAGATACAACGCAGATACATGGCCTCCAGCCCACTGACAAGCGATCCCCGCACAGTAACACAAGCCTACACACCCGAGGGACAATTTACACTTATACCAAGTATACAACCACAAACCAATTAACCTACAAACCTGTACGTCTTTGGAGTGTGGGAGGAAACCGAAGATCTCGGAGAAAACCCACGCAGGTCACGGGGAGAACGTACAAACTCCGTACAGACAGCACCTGTAGTCGGGATCAAACCCCGGTCTCTGGTGCTGCAAGCGCTGAAATGCAGCAACTCTACCGCTGCGCCACCGTGCTGCCCACTGATGTCTGATGTTACTATTTGACCTTTGATGAACTGCAATCAACCATCTGTCACCCAAAGTTATGCAATAATTTAAAACCTGGTTCCTAAAGTTCCTTTACATAATTTCATATAGAAAAAACTGCAATTAAATACAAAGAACAACAATTTATGCACTCGATGTAAGTTGTCTGTAGATTTTCAAAGAAAATATTATGTTCCATAGATTCCAATTTATACTTGGCTCACAAAAACATAGAGTATAATTCCAAGATTAAAGGAATTACAATTAAAGTAATCCCAGACTCCATTTCCTATTTTACCTCAGAGGATTATTTGGTGCCTCAACTGCTAAATATGAAGAGTCTATAAATATTTCAGTTAAATTATGATAGTTATCAGGGATGATTGGAATCAGTGACAATAAACTGAGATGAGGTGACAACACGAGGCATTTGAAAAGAGAAATTTACAAATCTCTTTTCCCGTGAATAAGTCGCAAGGCATTTTACCTTGATTAGTATGGATGTCAGGGGTTACGGGGAGAAGGCAGGAGAATGAGGTTGAGAGGGGAAGATCTCTTCTCCTTAGATAGATTAGCCATGATTGAATGGCGGAGTCGTCTCAATGGGCTGAATGGCCTAATTCTGCTCCTATCTTTTATGGTCCCCATTCCTAGGAAACAAAGTCTTGCTTGAATGTCTTCACTTCAACGTATCTCTTCACCTTCAGAAACAGTTTGGGTAATTTGGATGTAACAGCAGCTTAAGTGGTAGAGGTGCGACTGCACACTCCGACCATCAGGGGCAAGGTATACGAGTCCGAAAACCTAGATCAGTTGGCTCAAGAACAGCTTCTTCCCAACCACCATCAGGCTCAACACTAACCTCAATTATGAACTTTAACAGATTGTCTTTGGTTGCACTAAGGTTTGGGGGGGCGGGGGGTTATACTGCTATTGCAGTTATTAATTTATTGGGTTTCTTTTTCTTTATTATACATTATGTGTACATTGTATTTAGTCAAGAGTCAAGTCAAGAGTGTTTTATTGTCATATGTCCCGGATGGGACAAAGAAATTCTTACTTGCTGGCCCATTATGCTGCTGCAAGTGAGAATTTCACTGTTCCGTTGTGGGCACATATGGCAATTAAACTCTTGACACTACCTTGATTGTTAATGATGGTCAACATCTCCATTAGTGTTCAGTAGTTCTACAAGGGAGGTAAAGCTTGAAGTTGATGGACCTCTATCCAGCTTTATGCACCAATCTATATACATTGAGCAACAACAACTTGCATTCATTTGACACAGTTAACATATTAAAAGGTTCCAAGGTGCAACACAGAAGTATAGTGAGATTGAGCCACACAAGGAGATATTGGGGCAGGTGGCTTGCACAGCTGGGAAGAGTTTATGACACAAGGAACTGCAGATGCTGGAATCTTGAGCAAAACACAACGTGCTGGAGTAACTCAGCGGGTCAGACAGCATCTGTTTCGGATCGGAAGAAGGGTCGCGACCCAAAATGTCGTTTATCCATTTCCTCCACAGATGCTGCCTGTCTCGCCGAGTTACTCCGGCACTTTGTGTTTCGAGGAAGATTTTAAGCCTCATCAAGGCAAAAAGAACCTAAAGCAAAGAGATTGCAGGTTGTTCGGGGCCAGAGTAATGAATAACTGGACAAGGTTTGGGAGATCTGAGAGTGCGGCAAAACAATACAGAGATAGGAATGGGCAATCTCCCTGGAATGACCAAACTTGAATCATCGGGAGCAACACAGCTATCCTGTCAACACCAATGGCTTCTTTACCCCGACAGTCCTTTCAGGTTAGGCGGAGGTTCACATGCACCTCCTCCAACCTCATCCACTGTATGCGTTGATCAAGATGTGGACTCTTATACATCAGCGAGACCAAATGCAGACTGGACGATCATTTCGCTGAACACTTTCGCTCAGTCCGCCTGAACCTACCTGATCTCCTGGCTGCGAAACACTTTAATTCTCCTTCCCATTCCTACACAGACCTTTCTGTCCCAGGTCTCCTCCAGTGTCAGAGTGAGGCTAAATGCAAATTGGAGGAACAGCATCTCATATTCACTTCGGCAGCTTACAGTCTAGTGGTATGAATATTGATTTATCTAACTTCGGGTAGCCCCGGCATTCCCTCTCTCTCTATCCCTCCCCACCCAAGTCGCACCAGCTTCTCGTTTTCACCCAACAAACAGCTAACAATGGCCTGTTTCCTTTATCATCGTTACGTTTTTGCATATCTTTCATTCATTGTTCTCCACATCATCGTCTATATCTCTCGGTTCGCTTATCCCGAACCAGTCTGAAGAAGGGTCTCGTCCCGAAACGTCACCCATTCCTTCTCTCCAGAGATGCTGCCTGTCCCGCTGAGTTACTCCAGCCTTTTGTGTCTATCTTCGGTTTAAACCAGCATCTACAGTTCCTTCCTATACTGTTTCTGCTTTGTGTTCAGTTAAAGTTTAATAGGATCACCGAAGACAAGCAAGTCAGGGGCAAGAAAACAGGAGATTTCAGCCATCATTCAGACTGAGAAAAGAAGAACAATGCAAAAATTGGCTTTACTCTGCCCTGCTTCGCGGACTGTGGTAGGATTAGGGGATTAGTTATTGAATAGTCTGGGGCTTTTATAGGTGTAATGACAAACAAAGCATGATGTCAAGGCCGCCACAAGTGATGAAGCTTTACATTTCCCCGTGCAGGACGGAAGCATCTTTACTAATGATTGTAGCAGCACTATCAAACGGATGAATAAATAGCTGGTGGAATTGATGAAATTGAACCAAAACTGACAAGCCGACAGCAAGGGAAGAAGAGTGTGTGATTGATCAGAGCTGCGAGGACAGAAAATTGCTGCAATAGCTAGTTGTGTGTGAACTGGGCATCACAGGGCCATGCACAAGACCATCGATCGTTGCAGGACTGATCGCAGTAATTTACATAGAAAGATGCAGCCGCCAATATCATTGCAAAACTTAAACTTTCCACGTCAGCAAAATCCAGCATTAACCCCTTCAGCAAAATCCAGGAAGGTTAATAATAAGTAGCTTTCTCTTTAACAACCACACTGTATGGTGGCACAGAGAGTTGCTGCCTTACAGCGCCAGGGACCCGGGTTCGATCCTGACTATGGGTGCTCTCTGTACAGAGTTTGTACCTTCTCCCCGTGACCTGCGTGGGTCTTCTCTGGGATGTCCGGTTTCCTCCCACACTCCAAAGACGTGCAGGTGAGTAGATCAATCAGCTTTGGTGGGAATTGTAAATTGTCCCACGTGTGAGGATATTGCTAGTGTACGGGGTAATCGCTGGTTGCCATGGACTCAGTCAATATTCACCCGTCTATTCTGCACTTTTATCTCCAAAACTGAAACTAAAACTGTGGAAAAAGAATACTTTCTGCAGAAAAGTCGGGTGAGTATTCTCCTCAGTCAGACATGGTGCAATCCTAACAATAAGTTAGAGAGTCAAGTCAGTGGAGATAGACACAAAACGCTGGAGTAACTCAGCGGGTCAGGCAGCATCTCTGGAGAAAAGGAATAGGTGATGCTTCGGGTCGAGAACCTCCTTCAGACTTAATCAGTGGTGTTTAATTGAGCTATGTATTGGCAACAGAACAATAAACATGATTATGCAGCAGCATAATATGATTGTTTATGCAGTACATATGGTTAATATATAATAAATAAAAACTCAATACACAATACATAACCACAATACCGGTACAAAAATATACTGTCAAATCCCCCGAAGTAAAATGAGCATTTTCAGTTCCATAGGTCAACGTAGATTCAAAAGCAAGGCAGGAATGCATTCATTTTTCAAATAGATTGTCTTGGTTTTCTTTCTACTGGCACGAAGGGCAACAAAATATTGTATTGTTGAAATGACGCTGTACACTTCTCTGTAAGATCTTGGATGAAAACTACTCCTGTTCAGGTAGGTTGTTAAAAGAGGATTTGGAAACGGTCAAGTCCCCAGGTGACTGTGAAATGCTCAGAAGATCTGCCTAACCTGGTAAACAAGGACTAGAGGTCACAGCCTCAGAATTAATGGGCATTCTTTTAGGAAGGAGATGAGGAGAAATTTCTTTAGTCAGAGGGTAGTGAATATGTGGAATTTTTTGCCACAGATGGCTGTGTGGGCCAAGTCAGTGGATATTATTAAGGCAGAGATAGATAAATTCTTGATTAGTGCAGGTGTCGGAGGTTATGGGGAGAAGGCAGGAGAATGTGTTTTTTTTATTCAAAAAATGTATTCGATTATTTTAAAAAATATGACACTACAATAAAACAAACCAGATCCCATCATCATAATACAATACAAACAAATATCCTTAATAAACTACTGTACAATTATCTTACACTCCTTGTCAAGGATGCATTCAACACCCTGCGGAGCCCAGCGGTCCAGGAACTCCCCCAGGGTGCCCGTGGACAGGGCGTATTCCCTTTATAACCCCACCCGGGCACGGACGTAACCCCGGAAAAGGGGCGGGCAGCTGGCTCGGGTAGATCCCTCCACCGCCTGGCGCCGTGACTCGCGGATGGCCAGCTTGGCCAGGCCCAGGAGCAACCCAAACCAGGACATCCTCGGCCCTACCCTCTCCCCTACGCACAGGGTGTCCGAAGGCGAGGGCGGTGGGTGAGAAGTGCAGCCAGAAGGCAAGGGGCAGCCCCTTTAGATAATGGAACAGGGGCTGCAGCCCTCACACACTCCATGTACACGTGGCACACAGACTCTTCCAGCCCGCAAAAGCGGCAGGCGGCTGGCCAGTCTGTGAACCGCGAGAGAAACAGGTTGCAGGGAACACCTCGGTGCAGTACCCTCCACCCCAGGTCCCCAATGTAGAGGGGGAGAATCCCTGCGTAGAGGGCCCCCACCGGGAACCCCCCCCCCCCCCTCACGACCGGAAGGCAACACCGACCGCCACTTTGTGTCCGGACGGTGGACCAGGGCGAGGAAGTGCAGGGTGTGGAGGAGGAGCCCGTACAGGACACGCCTCCCTGCGTCTCGGAGGGGATAATGGGGTTAGGAGGGAGAGATAGATCGGCCATGGCGGAGTAGACGATGGGCCAAATGGCCTCATTCTACTCCTATTTCTTATGACCTTATGGCCTAATGACAAGTAGGAATGGGATCAGAGAGAGCATTATGACACTGCATTCGGGCCTTCTCTCCTCTATAACACACAATCACTAGCAAGAGAAGATCCAATCGGGCTAACTGGGCAGCAGAGTGTCCCAGCTGGTAGTGTTGCTGTCTCCCAATGAGGCGGAGTTTCATGGAGGGGGGGGGGGGGGGGGCCTGGAATGTGTTGCCAGGGGTGGTGGTGGAGGCAGATAGTGGCGTTTATAGACAATAGGTGCAGGAGTAGGCAATTCGGCCCTTCGAGCCAGCACCGCCATTCAATGTGATCATGGCTGATCATCCCCAATCATTACCCCGTTCCTGCCATCTCCCCTGACTCCGCTATCTATTGGATAGGCTTTTGGATAGGCACATGGAAGTGCAAGGAATAGAGGGATGTGGATCATGTACAGGCAGATAAAGTCGGAGAGTCAGAGTCATACAGCGTGGAAACAGACCCTTAGGCCCAACTTTCCCACACTGACCAACATGTCCCATCTGCCTTAGTTCCACCTGCCTGCATTTGGCCCATATCCCTCTAAACTTGTCCATTCCACGTACCCATCTAATTGTTTCTTAAACGTTGCGATTGTGCCTGCCTCAACTGCCTCCTCCGGCAACTCATTCCATATATCCACCGCCGTTTGTGTGAAACAGCTGAACAGATGAGATCAGTTTAGCTAGGCATCGTGTTCAGCAGAAACATTGTGGGCCGTTCCTGTGCTGTGCTGTACTCTGTTCTCTCTAGTGGGAGGCCATATACACATGAGAAACAGCATAATGCTATCCATAAATGCCCAGATCAATAGTGGGCGTGAGGAAGAAACTGAAGTGGTATCCAGGTGCATGAGAGGGAGAGGCTTGAACCACCCAAAACAGCGGTGGCACGGCAGAGGAACACAGGCATGTCAAACACACAGAAGGCAAGGATTGTGAGCAGGTGTGTGCAGGCACGGACTTGGGCTCAACCCTGGAGAAGACCGGAGTTCCTCGTGGATAACTCAGCAGCGAGACTTGCGCATGAAGGACGGGCGTCTACAAGTTACAACAAAGGACTCGGAACCCATGGGCAGAGCTTAAAAGAGGAAAGGGTTACAGTGGGTGAGGAACCATGCCACATGTGCCAACACCAGTCCCATGAAGCCTCCAAAAATATCCCACGTCAAGAGAAGCCCAACGGCGGTCTGGAGAAGGGTCTCGACCCGAAAGGTCACCGATTCCTTCTCTCCAGAGATGCTGGCTGGCCCGCTGAGTTACTTCAGCTTCATTCACCAGCAGTTTCTCACAAGCGGGTTTGAGCGGAAAAAAAAATGTCATTACCTGAAGGTTCAGTGGTGCACAGAGGAGAGCGGGGTGAGGAAGCGACTTTGCTGAACGGAGCCACGTTTAATAAAGTGGCGAGCTGAAGGGGTTAACAGCTTTGTGTGTTCACACTGCAGCGGCTTAAAACAAACAAATCCCAGGAGCTCAAACAGATCCTCTCACTGTCCCTCGCCTGTAATAAAGGCTCTGGGTCACGGGTGCAGGCGTCAATGGGAAACGCAAACATGGGCGATATTTGAAGCTCTTGCCGAGGCTCAAATTAATAACTGGCAAGGGGACCTTTCGCAGAAACACTCAGGCCCATTTGATTTAATTCATGTCATTGTACTTAGGACTTCAGCGGGTCAAAGATCTGGGGATTTGCTGCTACAATGCAGACATTGGATTTTCAATCAGTTAATAGCGAACACACACACTCGCGCACGCACACTCGCACACAATGTCCCCCACACACTTGCACACTCACACACTAGCACTCACACACGCCGGCACTCTCACACGCACAACAGCATTCACACACGCTCACACTCACTCACACCTGCACTCGCACCCTCACACACTCGCACTCTCACGCACCCTCACACACTTGCACTCACACGCACCCGCACACACTCGCACCCGCACACACTCACGCTCTCACACTATCGCTCACTCACACTCTCACACAGTTGCACTCTCACTCACACACACAACACACTCAGGCACATTGAAGGTGACACGGTGATACAGCACTAGAGTTGCTGCCTTACAGCGCCAGAGACCAGGGTTCGATCCTGACAACAGGCACTGTCTGTATAGAGTTTGTACCTTCTCCCTGTAACCTGCGTGGGTTTTCCCCAGGAGCTACAGTTTACCTCCCACACTCCAAAGACGTACAGGTTTGTAGGTTAATTGGCTTGGTATAAGTGTAAATTGTCCTTAGTATGTGTAGGATAGTGTTAGTGTGCAGGGATCGCTGGTCAGCACAGACTCGGTGAGCCGAAGGGTCTGTTTCCACGCTAAATGACCCTATGACAAGATTACTGATGGGGAAGTGAGCCACACAATGCACAGCTTTAAACATTCAGCCACCATTTCTGCATTCTGGCAGAGGATTAACCCGTGGCACAGTGGTAGAGCTGCTGCCTTACAGCACCAGAGACCCGGGTTCGATCCTGCCCACGGGTGCTGTCTGTACGGAGTTTGTACCTTCTCCCCGTGACCTGCGTGGGTTTTCTCCCAAATCTTCGGTTTCCTCCCACACTACAAAGACGTACAGGTTTGTGGGTTAATTGGCTTGGTGTAAATGTAAATTGTCCCTACTGTGTGTAGGATAGTGTGTGGGGACCGCTAATCTGTGGGGATCGTTGGTCAGCGCGGACTCGGTGGGCCGAAGGGCCTGTTTCCGTGCTGTATCTCTACACTAAACTAACCAACATCTACCCAGTGTTGGAGGGGAAGCAGAGAAACCAGGTTACTCTAACTAGCCACAGTAATGACAACCTCATGAATCCCTCGTGCCCAGCACACCGCTCACACCCACTGCCCCAGAGTGCTGTTTATGTATCATTTCTGAACTGTGCTTCGGGAGGAAGAAGCTGGAGATGGGAGGAACTCATCAACTTCCTACTCAATTCCCTCATTCCATTTATCAATTCTGTCCAAATGGAAAGATGCAATTTCATTTTTAGCCACAGCATCTAAGATTGCAGTCTTGACTTCATCAACCTGGGGATACATTCAAAAGATTCATGCTTTAAAACTACTGCCAGACACACAGCCAACCTTGCTGATTAAAGTGTCTGAAGATGGAAACAACATCTACCCAATTTTGAGGTATCCATGGTAACCATTTGAGACCACTGCAAAACTCACAGAAAATCACATTTTTGAACGGATGCCATCATTTTTTACCTCCATCAGCAATTTATTTGGAAAAATAAAAACTGTCCAAAGACTTTAAACGTCAATTTTTTCCCCCATTATTGCTGCTGTGGCTCAGTTGTGAGCAGGGACCACCCACTGCCTGTGATTTGGAAATGCTGGCGACATGCCCTGAAAGACACAAAGCGCTGGAGTAACTCAGCGGGTCAGGAAGCATCTCTGGAGATTATTGATGGGTGACGTTTCGGGTCGGGACCCTTCTTCGGACTGACACCAGTGTGAACTGTCACTTTGTCAGAGGGCATTGTCATCCTGAGGAGATGTTAAATTGAGATCCTTTGGACCTGGGAAGCCCTCATTGCCCACAAACTCGCTTTCGCGATGAAATTCCGAGCAGTCATAGAGTGATACAGTGTGGAAACAGGCCCTTCGGCCCAACTTACCCACATGCCCCAACATGCCCCAGCTACACTAGTCCCATCTGCCTGCGCTTGGTCCAAATGGAGTTATTCTTTTGCAATCTAACAAACTCCTCATTCCACGGAATTATCGAACACTCAGCCGCCACTCTTCCCAGTGAAAGCTGGATAGTTTAAATCAGATTTGGTTCCAGCCACCACAGAGATTGAGCACACATTCTCTACACGTTGGTCTGTTCCAAGCCACAGTTCATTCTTCCAGCATGTCTCAGATTCGGGTTTGTGTAGCCAAATGGCTCAAGGCTGCAGATTTCTGCTTCCCCCTCCCACCTGCCAGTCTCTATAGAGCAGACAGCTCATTGTGGCGGAGGCTAGCCATTCGGCCCCTCGACACTGAGGGTTTGTTTATGCCACAGCGTGCGGGCAGCAACAGTTGTCATCGTGTCGGGGTGGCATCGAGAGCGCCACGTTGCCGTGCCGATGTCTCCGGAACCGATTGATCGCGTCATTAAATGAGTTTAGCCCCGAGGCAGGCCTTGGAAATTGCGCATCCGTCCACGTGCTGCGGAGGAGAGGGACAGAGGAGCAGCCTCTGTACAGCCTCGCTCACGCCGTGCGCTCGTTGCAGTGATGGCTCAATTAACACCGGCTCTGCTTGTGCTGGCGAGCTGCCAGCTCTCCACCTGAGCCAGTCTCGACCGAGTGGATCGGTTTCCCCCTGGTGCTGGCTATGCCGGGCCGTTAGCTGCAGCTCTGAGCTTCCTGGCAACAACAGCCCTTAAGGGCATGTCCCACTTGGGCGACCTAATCCGTGAGTTCTGGCGAGTTTGCCCTCGACTCATACTCGCAGCATGGTCGACGCGAGGTCGTAGGAGGTCTTCGTAACTCTCCTTCATGCTCGAGAGTGGTCTCAGCTAGGTCCTGGCGTTTTTTTTTCAATATGTTAAAAAAATACCCGTGAGTAAAAAAAGGTTGCCTTGCAAAAAAATCGATACAATTTTTACTCGTAGGTTTCGTCGTAGTAGGTTGGCATGTTAGTCGTAGGTAATTAAGGGTAGTCGAAGGTAGTCATAGATAGTCTTCATCATAGTCAAAGGGAGGTTGAAGGAGATCGAAGGAGGTCGTCTTCACTCTCCACTATTCGGTGTCCAATTTTCCCGAAGTTAGTCGTAGCTAGTCGAAGCTGGTCTTCTACATAGTCGAAGGAGGTCTTCAACATGTCATTTTTTCAAACGCTTCTAAACTCACCAATTAGGTCGCCCAAGTGGGACAGGCCCTTTAGTCTGCATGACCCAGTATGCTCGAAGTCATAAGGGACAGGAATAGAATTAGGCCATTCGGCCCATCAGGTATTCTCCACCATTCAATCATGGCTGATCTATATCTCCCACACAACCCCATTCTTCTGCCTTCTCCCCATAACCTCTGACCCTCCTGTCTGTAATTCTGAAACCACTCCAAAGTGTCCAAAGTTTAAGAAGGAACTGCAGATGCTGGAAAATGACTACCAAAGTATCCAAAGCTCAGATAAACTTCATAAAACTAAGAGCGGCACAGTGGCACAGCGGTAGAGTTGCTGCCTTACAACGCCAGAGATTGGGTTCGATCCTGACTACGGGTGATGTCTGTACGGAGTTTTGTACATTCTCCCTGTGACCACGTGGGTTTTCTCCGGGTGCTCCGGTTTCCATGGATGTACAGGTTTGCAATGTCAATTGACTTCTGTAAATTGTAACCCGTCTCCAGTACGTAGGATAGTGTTGATGTACGGGTTGACCATTGGATCAGTAGGCCGAAGGGCCTGTTTCCATGCTGTATCGCTGCAGTCTAAAGCACCAGAGTTTTGGGGTCAATGCCAGGGGGCAGCATGGTAGGATGCACTCAAAAGTTCCGCCATCAAAAGATTCAAGTTCCACACCCGAGACTGGAGTGCAGAATGCAGCCCCACACTACTGGCATTGGTACAGTGGAGCGCTGTACCCTGCCTGCTGTCCTTGGAGACATTATAGTCAAGGCCATGCCATCAAATAACCCACTGTATGTGTGAGAGATTACCTCTCACCTCTGTAGTGAGCAATATTACTCCCTCATAAAAAGCCCAAGAGATGAAGTGGAGGGCTGGGAGGTCCAGTTTAGTTGATTGTCACGTGTCCGGAGTTACAGTGAAAAACTTTTGTTGTGTGCTATCCAGCAATGGGGTATTGTGTGTAGATTGATGATTTAAAAAAAAAATGTAATCCATTGTAGAATGGATGAATGAAGGTTGTAACGTAACAAAATGTGGAAAAAGTGAAGGGGTCTGAATACTTTCTGAATGCACTGTATATACCGGTCACATTTTCCACTGTCAGAAGATTCAAACCACACATCAAAAGATCTGATACTTTCATGTTAATAAATTCATGTGAAAGTAGCAGAATTGGGCCATTCGGTCCAAGATGGCGGTCGGAGGGGAGAGTGGACGCTGGCGTTAAATTGCCGCTGCTCTCTCCTCAAATTGTGCTTCTGATTTTCTTTTTTTGTGTGTTTTTGGAAGGAATTCTGTCCCTGATTTATGTATTGGTCTTTATAACCTTTTTTTTTTTTAAATTCTGATTATATGTTTTCTATAAATCTCTGTATGGTGTCCTTGAGACCTCGGTATAAGGCGCCCGTAAATAAAATCCATTATTATTATTATTATCCTCTGCGATTCAATCATGGCCGATCTATCTCTCCCTCCTAACCCCATTCACCTGCCTTCTCCACATAACCCCTGACACCCATACTAATCAAGAATCTATCTATCTCTGCCTTAAAATATATCCATTGACTTGGTCTCCACAGCCGTCTGTGGCAAAGAATTCCACAGATTCACCATGCTTTGACAAAATAAACTCCTTATCTCCTTTCTAAGGGCGCGTCCTTTTATTCTGAGGATATCGTAGACTCCATTCAGGTCTATTTTCCAGCTTTTTGATTAATATTTGCCATCTATTGGTATCAACCCATCATTAACACAGAGCTGTCTGTGGGGACTGGAGAAGGGTCCCAACACAGAAACGTCGCCAATCCATGTGTTTCCCGAGATGCTGCCTGACTCGCTGAGTTAGCCCAGCGCCTCTTCTCACCCACCACTCCACCTCCAGGCCCCTCAGATCGGCCGACTTGGGGTTGCTGAATATCCCGCGGTCTAGGCATAAGCTCAGGGGCGACCGCTCCTTTGCGGTTGCAGCCCCTAGACTGTGGAACAGCATCCCCCTTCCCATCAGAACTGCCCCCTCCATCGACTCTTTTAAGTCAAGACTAAAGACTTATCTATACTCCCAAGCCTTTCCTGACGTCCTCTGAGTGAGGGCTACATGTATATATATATGTAGTTTGTTTTGTTTGTGCTATTCTTATAACAAATGTAAAGCACTTTGGCCAACGAGAGTTGTTTTTTAAATGTGCAATATAAATAAATGTGACTTGACTTGACTTGACTCCTTGTGTCTTTTGCCGTGTGTAAATCGGGTTGCTGCGTTTCCGAAAGTAATGACAAAACCTCAAATAACGAGCTGCCGATGACAAATATCTTGGGAGGAGCGGATCTTGTGAATCCCATCCAGCGTCAAATAACGGCAACGCAGCCCAGAGTGGCCAAGTGTGTTGCTCCATAAATTATGTCAAATTAAAACAATGTGCGGCTCACCTCCCTTAATAACAAGTGCATTAAGTCATGTTTATTTGATTTTTTTCCTACGCAGTGGTTATTAAAGTGAGCCGGCGCTGCTTCCCAGCGCCAAGCCGGGCGAGGGTTTGATGACGGGGACCATCCTTCCCCCCGAGGAAAGCGGCTGATCACTTACAGTTCACTGGGCTGTCACGGATCACCATTAACAGGCCGCAAATTACACATTTCATATTACACTCATATTAAGCAACTACTCAGCAAGTCTTTGCTGTCAACCTCAAAAAACAACTTGCAAGGCATGCGCACGGAATATTAACACTCCGGAATCGCTTGATCTTGTGTAAATGCGATAGGGAGCATAATGCTTTCCCGTCCCTGCAGCTGGGGGAGGCAGTGCCAGTTCTGTCCGCACACAGACCCAGAAACACAGACATTGATACTCAAGACGCACAGAGGGTGGTGGGTATATGGAATGGGCTGTCGGGGCAGGGACGATGACAATTTTTAAAAGGCGCTTGGACAGGTACATTGATAGGAAAGATTTAGAAGGTTACGGGCCAAACGTGGGCAGGTGGGATGAGTGTAGGTGGGACACAGACCGCTGAGTTACTCCAGCATTTTGCGTCTCTCTTTAGTGTAGATGGGGCATCTTGGTCAGCATGGGCAAGTTGGGCCAAGGGGCCTATTTCCGTGCTGTATGACATGACATGCAAAGGCAGGTGCACACACGTAGACACACATCTCCTGTTTATCCTTCACAGGCTTTCATCGCATATATCATAGTTACAAAGTTCTGCATTAATCAAAACTGCCCACCAGCTTGCAAACATCGACCTTCAAATTACAACATTGTCATCCATATCCACGAGGCACTCGACCCCCCTCCGGCGACCAGCGTTCAGGGAAGGCCCGTGGACACCGCGTGTTCCATCTCCAGGGACACATGGGCATGGACTTGGCAGGCAGTTGGCTTGTGCATCTTGGCCAGGCCCAGGAGCAGACCGACTGGGAGATTAGTGTGGGAGTCAGGGGGTTATGGTGAGAAGGCAGGAGAATGGGGTTAGGAGGGAGAGATAAATCAGCCATGATTGAATGGCAGAGTAGACTTGATGGGCCGAATGGCCTAACTCTGCTCCTATCACTTCTGAAGATTTCTCCCCCCACTGATTGACCCTCTCCCTTTCGTACTGGATGACCAGGGGTCAGGGGTCAGGAGCATGGGGCTGCAATGTAGCCAGAACTGTAGGAGCAGCCCCTTCAGATAGGCACACAAACAGTAGGTATGTTACAAAACTTACCTTCAGCGACGCTGCAGTTCTGTCACTGCCCGTGTGCGCGACTTTGGCGCCTTTGAGAGGGGGGTGGGTTTAAAATGCGGTATTTCTCCAGACTATTCAAATCGATTTTGAAAAGGCTGTTTGGAAGCTGAAGAAAAATCGCTTTTACATCGGTTTTATTAAATTTATTTTAAACTGGACTGGATAATTTCATAACAGGAGTAAATTAAAAAGCATCTTCTAAAGCCGTCAAAGCCGACAATGGGGACGGATTTCACGCACGGGACAGATTAAAAAACGGCGTTTATTTTTTCATATAAACTAGCTTCTTAGGATGCCTTTAATAAAAATTTCAAGTTGCGAAAATGTTATTATGTAAATATACCAACCGCCAGTACTTTTCCTGCCGATATTGGGGTTTAATTCAGTGCAAATGCAACGTTCCAAACCAGCGCATTCCACAAAATCCCACTCGCAAGGTGATTTAAATGGCCATTAATTTACAGGAATTAAACACTAAATTCCTTCCATTTGGCCTATAAATTCATGACAATGAGATTTAAAAATCATGTTATATTGTGAATTCTTGTGTGAATGTTATTTGGACACTTAAGCTTTTTAAAAATGTTAACCTTTTCTTAAGAAATTGATAGATGTTTAGATCTAGTAATTGAATTTTGTAATTAGCTACAATTGGGTAACTAACTAATTATATGCTTTAATTTCAGGTCATCCAAGTAACATTGTTTCATATTTGTTTCAGATGCTTCAATCTATAATAACTGAAAATTTCATTCAGTTCTCTTAATTTTTAAGAAAGTTATGGGCTTTTGACTGTCCTTGATCACAGCTTTTGTGTTAAGTCAATGGAAAAGCAATAGGGAACAAGATGCTAATTTCCGAGTATGAAAATGGCCATAACGTTTTTAATACTGAAGATATGAAAGTGAATTAGGTGTCAAATTCAACTTATTTTTATGCTTTATCTGATGGGATAAATTGCGGACTAGATTTTTAAAATCTCAAAATGTTGTAACATTGCTACAAACAGGCACCTCCACGACTAGCTGGGTGGTGAAGACTGGGAGCAGATCAGATTCCGTCCCCCACCTCCACCCCCACCTCACGGTAATTACTGCTAATTGGATCTCACCTTGATTTGGGATCCATAAAAATTAGCGAGTACCAGGAATGGAAGTCCAATATTTTTCTGTTGGATTTGATATGATCTATCCTGGAAAGTAGGCAGGGATGGTTGAAGGGGTCCTTTAGTTTTACAGTTTAGTTTATTTTAGAGATACAGCGAGGACACAGGCCCTTCAGCCCACGCTGACCAGCCAGCCCCATACACTAACACTAGCCTATACACTGGGGACAATTTATATTTTTTACCAAAGCCAATTAACCAACAAACCTGCATGTCTGGAATGTGGGAGGAAACTGGATCACCTGGGAAAAACCCATGCAGTTACAGGGGGACCCTACAGACAGCACCGTAGTCAGGATCGGACACGGGTCTCTGGCGCTGAAAGGCAACCCTACCGCTCAGCCACCTGCTCTGCATCAAACACTCAAAGATTAAAACCCTTACTGCACTTTAATATTCTTGGCACTACTTTGGATTGAACTACAATCTTGCACCAAACTTTTGTTTTGAACGTTGTTGTATTTATTGCATTTATCATTACTGTATGTATACTCTGTGAGCTTCACATGAAGACGAGATTTCATCCAGCCCTGCTGCATATGACAACAAACTAACCTAAAGTGAGGCAACTCAAAAACCTTTGTCTGTGGAGAAAGGGGAGGAGGACAGAGGAGTTGGGACATTGCGACAGTCATTCTTGCTTGTGCGGTCGTTTCGTTTATCCATTGCTCTTGGAAGAAAGATTTCCAAGGCTATGACAAAGAGAGTGGAGGTATGATTCCTACACAGCATCTCTTCCAAACCGTGGCCCAGGCACCACGATGGGCAGTGTTTAGTTTAGTTTAGAGATAGAGAGCGGAAACAGGCCCTTCGGTCCACCAGTTCCGCGCCGACCAGCCATCCCCGCACATTAACACTATCCTACACCAACTAGGGACAATTTTTACATTTTCCAAGCCAATTAACCTACTAACCTGTGCGTCTTTGGGGTGTGGGAGGAAATCGAAAGGCTCGTAGAAAACCCACGCAGGTCACGGGGGGAATATACAAACTCCGTACAGGCAGAACCTGTAGTTAGGATCGAACCCGGGTCTCTGGCGCTGTGAGACAGCAACTCTACTGCTGCGCCACCGTGTCGCCCTTTGATGAGCAGATTTCTGTCCCGTGAGTGAAACCCACTCTGATTTTTCATATCTTTTGCCATTGCAAGTACTAATTGATGCGAGGATTGGAGAGACTATCGTATCTTTCATTCTGCTTACACTTCTAAACTTGATGGTTGCAGCATGCTGTTTGTGAGTTAGATATGCATTGCGGGAGACCTCAACTTAGAAAGAGCCATGCGCTTGGTAGAAAGTTAGCAGGAACGAGGGATCTCGATATTACACAACCATGTCTCAAAAGGAAAATGACCCCTGATGGGAGCTTGATATAGATTCAGACCAGCTGGGTGCCAAAGCCAAGATCCCAAAGCCAAGGTTTAATTAAAGTATTGAACAAGTATTCTCTTCCAAAACTGCAGAGCAGTTTTTAATTAGTTTCTAGCAGAAATAACCTACCACAATTATTGAAGAAAATATAGATTCTCAGCACGGATCTTTTGCAAATATTATATCCAGCCCCAAATGGCCAGGTGGGTTTCGGAAAATATATCGATTGGGGGGCCTGGAATGTGCTGCCAGGGGTAGTGGTGGAGGCAGATATGATAGGGGTGTTTCAGAGGCTTTTGGAGAGGAAGGGTATGGGATTATGTGCAGGCACATGAAAATATGTTCAGGAGGCATCTCTGGAGAGAAAGGATACGTGATGTTTCGGGACAGGACCCATCTTCAGTCTTCAGTCGGAAGGGTCTAAACCTGAAACGTCACCTATCCTTTTTCTCTGGAGATGCTGCCTGAACCGCTGAGTTACAGCAGCACTTCGTGCCTATCTTTGGTATAAACCAGCATCTTCAGTTCTTGTGCTGTACTAGTCACAAAATGCTGGAGTAACTCAGCGGGACAGGCAGCATCTCTGGAGAGAAGGAATGGGTGAGGATTTGTGCCGAGACCCCTCTTCAGCCCTGCTCGTCGTGGATACGTTGGGCCGAAGAGCCTCCTCCCTGGTGTATAATTCAACGTCTCCCTTCCACCAGTAAGGAAGAAATGCCCATGTTTATTTTCTGGGCCAGAATCAGCCAGATACAACTAACTTGGAGGAAGCTGGGAGATGAGGATCGTTAATGTTTCAAGTTTAATTCAGTTCAATTTAGAGATACAGCGCAGAAGCAGGCCCTTCGGCCCACCACGTCCGCACCGACCAGCGATCCCCGCACATTAACACCACCCTACACACACACAAAGGACAATTTACATTCATACCAAGCCAATTAACCTACAAAACCTGTACATCTTTCGAGTGTGGGAGGAAACCGGGGCACCCGGAGAAAACTCACGCAGGTCATGGGGGGACGTACAAACTCCCCATACAGACAGCTCCCGTAGTCAGGATGGATCCCAGGTCTCTGGTTCTGTAAGGCAGCAACTCTACCGCTGCGCTACCGTGCCGCCCTTGTGAGATGAAGGGATGGCAATTCAGCCAGGGTGCATCTGCCCAATCACGCTTGCTTACTTTCTCTCTCTCTCTCCCCCTCTATCTCCCCCTCTCTCTCTCCCTTTCCCTCTCTGTCTCGCTCTCTCTCTCTCAGCCTCCGTGCCCGTGAAGAGTGATGGCCCACTCCCGGCTGGAGTCAAGCTGTGCATTGAAACAATGCTGATTGCCACATTAAGCAGTTGCTCATTTGGTTAGCGCGAGAGCCGATTTGAAGTGACAGGCTATTAAAATCCCAGCTGTGTGCATTAGCTCTGCAGGTTACATGACATGATTATCGAGAGTGACACCCACAGGGTCAGGGAGATTATACCAATAGGTGTCAGAGCCCTGCACATCCTGC